>CAUYPO010006709.1:0-36217 GCA_963574435.1 Cheirogaleus major
ATTGCCTTTTCACGTTGAGTCTCCCAGGAGTTCTGTGTGCTTCTTGGATTTGGATATCAAGATTTCTAGCCAGGCCTGGCATATTTTCCTCCAGTATTCCGTGGAATAAGTTTTCCGGCCCTTGTGAATACTCCTCTTCCCGTTCTGGAATCCCAATTAATCTGAGATTCAGTTTTTTAACATAATCCCACACTTCCCGTAAACTTTGGTCTTGTCTCTTATTTCTGTGTTTCCTTTCTTCCTCTGATTTGTTTAGTGTATAGGCATAATCTTCAACTTCTGAGATTCTTTCCTCTGCATGGTCCATCCTGGTCTTTAGGTTTTCCACTGTATTATGGATATCCTTGATTGTTTCCTTCATTGCCAGAATTTCTGTTTGGTTCTTCTGGATAATCTCAATTTCCTTGGAGAATCTTTCATCCATTTCCTGTATAGTTCTTGTGGTTTCTCTATGTTGTGATTCTATTTTCTCTTCAATTCCATTTAGTTTTGTAGCAATCTATATTCGGAAATCTTCCTCCGTCAGCTTACTGAAATCATGTAAGTTGGTGTCAGACGATGGAGAATGAGTATTTTGCTTTGGAGGTGACTTTTCTCTCTGCTCCTTCATGTTTCCTGTGAATTTTCACTGGTTCTTTCTCATCTGTTTGCTTTATCAAGGATCAGAGGCAATGGGGCTGGATTATGAGGTAAAATCTAGGATTCAGGAGGAACGATCCTTGGCCAATCTGGGGATATGTGCTCTGGACCTGTAATGTCAGCAGAGTTTGAGTGGCCGGAGGCACTGAAATGGTTCACCGAGAAGTGAAATATTTCCCTTTTCCGTGTGACACCAGCAGAACTTGGGCCACTGCAGTCCCCCGGGGAGGGTCCATGGGGGGTTGTACTTGCTCTACCACTCTTTAGTCGGCAAGGCTGAAGTGGCTGTGGACCCCTGACAGGTTCCGCCGAGGGGTGAAAAGTTTTTTCCCTTTCTCGCGACCAGGCGTAGCTGGGTCTGCTGCAGACCCTTGGGGAGGATCTGCGGAGGGTCGTGCTCACTCTACCAGTCTTTAGCCAGCAAGGCTGGAGCGGCTGGAGACTCCTGACAGGTTCCGCCAAGGGGTGGAAAGTTTTTCCCTTCTGCGTGTCCCAGCGTAGCTGGGTCCGCTGTAGCCCCCTGGGGAGGATTCGTGGAGGCTCGTGCTTGCTCCCTCTACTGCTCCCTCCCCAGCTGCGCTTGGGTCGCCCGAGTCCACCGGACCACTCAGTCAAATTAGTGATCTGTCTCACTTTTATGTCCCTTCACCAGAGAGGCATACGCTGCTGTTGTGTACAGATCTCCCAGCCAAGGAGACCCTGCACCGTTCCCTGTAGATTTCTAAGTTCTCTCCTCTCCTGCCTCCCCTCTGAACTGCCTGACTGCCCATGTTACCTCTTCACGCTGACTTCAGGCACTTCTCTGCTTGTGTGGGTGTGGAGGTCGGTGAAGGAGATGTCGTCCCACTGTGGCACAAATCACACAGTCCCGTTTGACTAGCTGCTGAGCGCGGCCAGCTTGCACTCCAATCCCCGCTGTACCACTCAGATTCTCGGAACTTCACAGCAAATCCACTGTGTCACTTTCCTCCTTATCCCAGCATTGCTGCCCCTCGAAGCTTCCCTGTAATTCCATGAAGCCGATCCTGTGGGAGAACTACCCCCTAGAGTGATTCAGGTCTCCTTCTTCACCTCCCAGTCTGAGAGCAGAGAGCCAGGAGTTCATCCCTAATCTGCCATTTTTGACGATCCGAATATATTTTCTTATTATGATTCATTGACAGATTTTTTTATTGTTTTTATTTATTTCTTATGGATATCTGAGCTGTATGATACAGTTTAATTGGTGGGGCAGGAGCTCTCAATCATATTTAAAAACCTCAAAGTATCATCATCAAGAAGAGATTTATTGAAAGCTTTGTATCTTTGACTTCTTTAAATCAATTTTTATTAAGAATGAGTTGCATTAAACATTTACATCCAATAAAATCAACCCATTTAAATTGTACTCTTTGATAAGATTTTACCTTTGTTCATATACATGAATAACCATCACCAAATCCAGACACACAAAACGTTTCCATTACTCCATGACTCCAAAATGTCCCCTTATGCCCCTGCCAATTTCTGGCTTAAAGCAAATATGGTTTATGTTGTTATAGATTAGACTTGGCTTATCTCTAATCTCATATGAATGAAATCATATAATATGAACACTTTCGTGTCTTGCTTCTTTTGCCTGTAATAATATTTTTGAGAAATATAACGTGTGTGTGTATCAATAGATTGCTTCCTTTTAATATTGAAAAATATTTCAAGTATGAATATATCAGAATTAGGCACTCAGCTCTTGGTAGACATTCGATTATTTCCAGTTTGGAGCTATTATGAATAAATCTATAAACATTCTTGTATAAGTCTTAAGAGTAGAATTATTTGGTTATATGTAAAGTATATGTTCAGCTTTTTAAGAAATTGCCAAATTGCTTTCCAAAATAGTTGTATCATTTACATTACTCCCAGCAGTGTAAAAGAGTTTCAATTGCTCCAAACTTTTGCCAAAACTTGGTATTATCAGTCTGTTTACTTGTAGCAATTTCTACCGAGTGTGCAGTGGCATATTATTGTGGTTTCCATTTGCATTTGGCTGATGATAAATAATAGTGAGCATCTTCTCATGTGTTTATTAACCATTGATATATCTTTGTGATATGTCTACATTTTTTGTCCAATTTTTTATTATAAGGTCTCACTTGAGAATCTGTGTTAGTCTGATAGGTTTTCCTTTGTAAGTTACCTGCTACTTTTGCCTAAGGCTGGTAGGTGTCCCTCTTTTGTGTTTAATTTGGCCAGTCTGATGACTGTGTGTCGTGGTGAATGCCTCTTTGTGATGAATCTTCCAGGGTTCCTTTGAGCTTCTTGTACCTGGATATCTAGATTTCTAGCAAGACCAGGGAAATTTTCCTCAATTATTTACTCAAATATATTTTCCAACCCATGTGTATTTTCTTCTTCACTCTCAGCATGTTTTTGATTCTTATGTTAGGACATAAGAATGTTTTTGTTCATTCCTTTTATTTCTCAGTTCTTTCTCTTTGTCTGACTTGTTTAACTCAAAGGTGTTATCTTCAAGCTCTGAGATTCTTCTGCCCTATCTAGCCTATTCTTAAGGCTTTCCACTGTGTTTTGTATTTCCTTGACTGAATTTTTCATTTCCAGAAGTTCTGTTTGAATTTTTTTTTAATAATTGGATGTCTTTAGTGAATTTTTCATTCATTTTCTGCATTGTTTTTGTGCTTTCTTTGTGTTGGGTTTCTATTTCCTCTTGTATAACATTGAGCTTCCTTACAATCCATATCTAGAATTCCTCATCTTTCATTTCAATCTTTTCATTTACATTAACATCCATTGGTTATTTTTTTATTGGTTATTGTTTTCTTTTGGGGGTGACCTTATACTCTGATTTTTCATGTTTCCAGAGTTCTTTCACTGATTCCTTCTCATCTGGCCTTCTTGGTCAAGACCTCATTGCACTAGGCCTGGCTTATGGGCCTGTCTCCAGGTCCCTGAAGATTGATCCCTGAGCATGCCAGGGAGAGGTGTACTGGTCCTGAGTTGCCTATTGGGTGTTCTAGCAGGTTTATTGTACTCTTGGTTTACCTCTTACCTGCTGTCTTTACCTCTTCCCAACAGGTGTATTGAGTTAGGACCCCAAACTTACTCTCAGTGATGGGGGGTGGTACTTGTGAGTGTGAATCAGCCACACACTGTTTGCTTGAGTTGGAATATGCTATGGTGAGCTATATTGTTGTTGCCCTGTCATTGATTGATGTTTGTGTGATAGAGCCAGTTGCCGAAATGTTCTTTTGTGTCCATGGTAGACTCTGTTCCCCCAGGTGGGGTCCTTGAGTGATCTGAACTTTAGGAGGGATCCTGTAGCTCCCAGGGGGGGTTCTTGATATCTACCACCACTGAGGAGGGGGTAAAGCGGTTTGTGGCTGGGTTGTAGGAACCTGAAAGGCTTTGCAATGCCTCAATGGGGCTCAAAAGTTGATTTTCTGGCCACTAGGGGGAGCTGGTGGTAGGAGGGTCAGTCCAAGTTCTTCAAACCCAGAGAGCTGTTCATGGGGGAGGGATATAAATGCTTATATGCTAAGCCCCTGGCCTGGATTCTTTCCACCCTTATCTAGTAGTGCAGCTTTTCTGTGGGGAGAGGTAGGAATTCCCCCAAATGGCCACTCCTTGGACACCCATACACCCTGTAAAATTGTCAGTGAATACTGTAAAAGTCATGTCAATTGACCTCCCTGTCAGTAGGAGGTGCTTGCCAGAAAAACAAGATGCAATGTTGTTTTTTGGGTCCTATGATCAGCTGTAGTCCTTCAGAAGAGGGTCTCAAATGCCCCAGGTGGTGGATGGGGCCCTGGAACTTCCAGGTGAGTCCATATTCTCTGCCACAGCACAGGCAGGTAAGGGAATGTGGCTGGGTGGGGCAAGTTGTGTGAGCTTGCCCTCAGGCCCCACAAAAGTTGGCAAGGTAGCTGTTTTGGCAGGAGTCAAAGGTCTGTTCCCAGTTTCTGGGCACAGCTGCCATGGAGGGGCTGAAGTAGTCCCACCCAACCAGAAAGTCTGTTTGTAGAGGTAAGTCCATCTGATATTCAAAAACTGGCAACCTGCAGTGGGCCTTGCTTCTTCCCCCCTGCTTCTGTTCCAGTCTCCCGTTGGTGTCTGCTGGCAGGCAGGAGCCTAAACCAGATGAACTCCCCCAGAACTGTGCCATGGGCTGGGAGGTTGCACATCAAGGATGCTGACCTAGGCTGAGTGCAGCCCTCCCCTGGGGGAATAGATTCCCCATGAGCACACCACAGCCAGGACCCACACTGTACTCTTCCCCAAGATATGACCACATGGGCTTCCTTGTCTCCTGAGACAAAGAAGATCAATATCTGACCATGCCAGGGAGAAGTGCACTGGTCCTGAGTCACCCATAGGTGCCAGAGTGGGATCAATGTCTCTCCACCATGAGGCATGCCCTGCTCTGATGGAGGTGCAGGGCAAGCAGCACCAGGGAGGGCTTGCGAACAGGGAGGTCACAATTTGAGCACACCTCAGACCACTGCAGGACCCCAAAAGGAAAGACCTGAGCCCCAATTTTTGTGGAAGCCTTGGTGTTGTGGCTCAATTGTCTCTCTCGGCAGCCACAGGTGTGGGGGAGGGGAAAAAAAGCATCTGTATGGAGGAATGCGAGCACTCTGGTTGTCTCTGATTCTCTCTCCGGGAGGCAGTCTTCCCAGAATGTATAGGCTCTGAAGTAATGCATATCACCTGGGACCCACTGGACCCCTGTGACTCCTGCTTTCTGGGCCAGAGTTGGGAAATGACTGTGTGGAAATGAGCAGGATGAAACCCAAGGTGTTGAAGGCCTCTGGTTAGGACAAAGGCACATGGTGGGTGGAGAAGCAATATGGAATCTGCTGTCCCAGCTCAGGTCTGTGGGGGTAGGAAGGGTCCTGGGCAAGGGGCCTGGTTTCCTGGTTTCCTGTCCACAAAGAGTTCCCAGCTCACTGGCGACAGAAGCTTCTGGGCTTGTGTGGCCAGAAAGTCTCTCCAACAGCTTAGGAAACCAATGACTCTCAGAGATGCAAAAGAGTGAGAAATAAACCACTTTATCTACCCTTCTTACTGGACACAAGCCTCTCAGGGATTGTTCTTTGCCAATACCTTGCTTCGTTTTGTTCTGCACCGCAACTTTTTCCCATGAAGTCTCCCAAAGGCTCTGGCACCCTTCCTTCAGAACCACATCTGATCTGCATTTGTCTGTCTGTTCATTTTTTCTATTTCATCTAAAACTTATCCTTCTTACTGAGATGCTCTGAAGACTAGTATCTTCCATTTACCGTCTTGCCCTGATCCTTGTAAGTTCTTTTTTCAATAATGCATTGTTATCATATAGGAACACAATTGATTTTTACATAATGATTTTTTCTATTTTAATCTGTTCCATTCATTTATTAATTCTAATGTGCTAGATTCCTCGAAATTTTCTATGTATGTAGCCTTATTGTGAAAAAAAGACAGTTTTAGTTCTATAGTTCCTTTTTCTCTTCTAGAAGTTTTGTAATTTAGCTTGTACATTTATGTCTATGCCTACTTCAAGTTAATTATTTTGTATATTGTTGGGTAGAGTTGAGGCTACATTTTTCCCATTTTAATTATTTTTCTTACCTTAGTTCAATGGTAAGAATCTCCAGCATAATATTGAATAGAAGTGGCAAGATTGGACATCCTTGCCTTATTTCCAATCTTAGAACTTCTGCTATTAAGCGTAATGTCATATGTAGGCTATTTATAGATGCTCATAATCAGGTTGAATAAGTTCTCTTCTATTCTTATATTGTTGAGAAATTTTATCATAAATGGGTGATGCATTTTGTTACTTGTGATAGTCATGTTTTTTTCTTTTGTTCTGCTGATGTAGTGAATTATATTGATTGATCTGAAGATTTTCTACATATCATTTTTTACTGATTTCTAATTTAATTCTCTTGTGGTTAGGGAATTTATACTGCATAATTTCAATCTCTTTAAATTTATTGAGTTTTTAAAAAATATGACCCAGTATATGTTCTATTTTGATACACTTCAGAAGAATACATTTTGAGGTGGGATGTTCTATAAATATTAATATTGCCAAGTTAGTTAACAGTATTGCTCTAAT
Source organism: Cheirogaleus major (assembly GCA_963574435.1). NCBI lineage: Eukaryota > Metazoa > Chordata > Mammalia > Primates > Cheirogaleidae > Cheirogaleus > Cheirogaleus major. The sequence goes on from CAUYPO010006709.1 coordinate 6,737, forward strand.
CCTTCAAATCACTATCAATTTTTTATTTATTATTAAAAGATAAGTGTTAAAAATTCCAGCAATAATTGTCTTTCTTTATTTCTGTTTAGTTCTTTCACTTTGTTTTCTATATTTGGAAACTGTTATTCATGACATATTGTCTTTTCAAAAAATTCAGTATGACAATCTCTATTTTTTATTGGAATATTTAGGTCTTTTGAACTTAATACAGTGATCAATATGGGCAGGTATAAATCTGTCATCTTGCTGTTGTTGTCTTTTTGCAACATATGTTCTCTTTTATTTTTCACTTTTTTCTATCTTCTTTTGAATTAATTTGGTTTAGAAAATGATATTCCACTTCATATAATAAATATGAATATAAGAATATTACCATAGCATAGTTCCTTTTCCCTTTTTCCATACATTGTACTATTGTTGTCATGCATTTTATTTCTATGTATTTATAAATCAAACAATGTATTGTAATCATTGTTAATGAACTTTAAATTTTGAGTGGGTTTAGATTTATAGAAATATCAAGACAACAGTACAGAAAATTCTCATGTAACTCATATGTGGTCTCTTCATGATCACCATCTTTTATTGGTATAGTACATTTGTCACAATGTCCCTCAATTGGGATTATCTGTTGTTTTTCTCATGATTAGAATCCCATAATGTGTTATTTGGATAAAGATTTCAGACATAAAGTGTTATTCTCATCATATGAGGGCTCATAATATCAATATAACTTATTACTATTGATATTCATCTTGATCATCAGTTTTGAGATGGGTTTGACAGGTTTCTCCACTATAAAGTTATTCTTTTCCCTTTCTTTTCATACTATACTCTTTAGAAAGGTCACTATGTACAGTCAAGATTTAAAAAGTGATAAGTTATGCTACACCTCCATGAAGTTGGAGTATCTACATAACGTAATTGGAATTCTTCCACATGGTAGATTTGTCTATTCTCCCTCATTAATTATTCAATATTTATTGTTTATTCAGTAAATTATATTGGTATAGACAAGTAGACATTTGTTTTATACTTAAGACTATAATCTAATTATATTTATTTATTTTGTTGATAAGTTGCCCCAGCTTTGACAACTGATAGTTCTTTTAGTTGGCTACTGTATCCCTTTGACTTATACCCATTATTTTGTGCTTTGTTTGTTTGTTTGTTTGTTTGTTTTTTGGGAGAACTTTCTTACTTTCTGGCATTACAAGATTCTCTGGGCTCATTTAGTATATTTTGTACTCCAGCCCTAGAATCAGCTAATGCTCCAGTGAGTCCTGGTTCCTTTTGTGGGAAAATAGTAATAGAAATCAAGGTCTGAGTCCTAGGCATGCTTCCTGCTACTGTGGTGTCATTGATTCTAGGTTATTTTTGCTGACATTTCAGATGTATGTATGGTAACCAACAGATAATGCACATACCAGTAAATATTTCCAAATGCAACCATCTGTGTCTATGTTGAACTAAACATGAATACATGCTGACATCTCCAACTATAATCCATCACTGTATGAGTCATTCTAGCCTTCTTTGCCTTGCTTAACTGCAAATTCCCACACCAGCAGTGAAAAACCTGACTTTTGCCATCTGAAAATCACTTATTTCATTGTTTAATTCTGATATGCATGCACAGTGGTTTTGCAATTATTAAACCACATCTGCAAGGGAAACAACTTTATCAATAAGGGTACACTATTTATGTAAAGATCATTTTGTCTATAGTGTTACAAACTGAACTCATTTACAAAGTAACTTAAATCTGTGCCTTAATTCCCTACTCCTTTTTTTGAGGATGTTTCTTAAATTAATACTTATAATATGCTTAGATTATTTTGTCAAATTGTGCGTTCTGTCATGGGATCCCTAGGCCTCTTAAATGTTTTTTTTTAAACAATTGCATACATTAAGATTTATTCTTTGTTCTGTGATAGTATATGGATTTTGACAAATGGTTAGTATCAGATATATACCGTTACAGTATCATGTGTAACAAATTCATTATCTAAAACAATCCCTTGTATTTCACCTATTAAAACCTCCTTCCTTCCCTTAAGCCACTTGCAACCACTGATCTCTTTACATCCATATAGTTTTTCCTTTTCCGAATGTAATATAATTGGAATTATGTTGTATGGGGCTTTTTGAGATTGTCTTCATTCACTTATAAGTGTGCACTTAAGATTCATCCCTGTCTTTTCATGGCTTATTTGTTCACATCCTTCTTTCTTTCTTCTTTTAATTTTTGTTGTTGTTGTTTTTGTTGCACTAACTAGAATTTCCAATGCAATGCTGAATGCGATTGGTGAGTGGGGATACCTTAGCCTTGCTCTGATTGTGGGAGGAAAGCATCCAGTTTTTCACTATTAACCATTATATTAACTATAGGTTTTTATAGTTATTCTTTATCCATTTGAGGATAATTCCCCTCTATTTTTTGAGGTTAAGAATTTTTATCATTAATGAGTATTGGATTTTGTCAAATGGTTTATCTTCATCAAAAGATATAATCATATGATGTTTGTTAATTTTCTATTGATATGGTGAATGCATTGATATATTTTCAAATGTTGAACAAGCCCTGCAAAACTGGAGTAAATTCCACTTAGTCGTGTGTATATATTTCTTTACACAATATAGGATTCAATTTTCTAAAATTGTGTTACAAATTTTTTTGTCTATTCTCAAGAGAGAAATTAGTCTGCAGTATTTCTTTAATATAATGATTTATTTGTCTTCAGTATTAGGATATTGCTGGCCTCATAAAATGAGATAGAAAAGGTTACCTCTGCTTCTATTCTGTGGAAGAGATTGCGGGGAGTTGATATCATTTCTTTCTTAATTGTTTTGGTAAAATTCACTGGTGAAACCATCAGGTACTACTTCTTTTCTTTATAGCAAAATATGAGGTAGAGGAAGCATTAATAATTTTATGATGAAATCTTGGGCTTTTTATGGATCTCTGTCTCTGACCTGTATGAGTGTTTCTTCTTATATAGCTTTCCCCAGTCTTGAGGTGAGACAGGAAGGCTAGAGGTGGCTGGAGTGAGAAAAATGTACTTTCTCTCATGGCTCTGAGGCAAGGCTCTGGTAAAACCTTTTCTGCTGAAGAGTAGGCAACTTTGGTGGAGAAGTGTCTACACCTATTTCACAATGATTACTCGTATCCTCTCCCTGCATGAGTTATAAGATATCTTTGTTGGCTCTTCAATGTGAAAACCTGATGCTATTACTAGAGTTCCCGCTAAGAACTTCAGTCACCGGGACTTTCTTATACTCATTCTAGTTCACTCTCATTCTCTAGAAGTTAATCAAAATTACCATTTAAGTATTTGCATTATGGTTCTCTACAGAAACAGAAGCAATGGGAGATTTAGCTGTAAATCTGTTCAAAGTTAACCCTGGAACAATATGGGCTTGAACTGCATGGGTCCACTTATGTATGGATTCTTTTCAATAAATATATTGGAAAATTGTTGGATATTTGCAGCAATTTGAAAACTTTCAGATGAATTATGTAACCTAGAGCTATCGATAAAATTAAGAAAAATTTAGGTATGCCATGAATGCACAGAATATATGTAGATACTCATCTATATTTTATAATTTACTACCATAAAATACACACAAATCTATTATAAAAAGTTAAAACTTATCAAAATTTTTGCACACAATTACATATTATACATGGTATAATTCTGAGAAGTGTAAACAAATGCAGCAATGCAGTATTAAATGGTAACTGCATAAAATTAACTGTAGCACATAACTGTTCTATTGTAATAATTTTGTAGCCACTTCCTGTTGCTATTGCTGTGAACTTAAGTGTTACCAGCATCTGTATGAATGCTGTGTTAACCTAATCATCTCCTTGTAAGCAATTTGTCTCTCCAGTAAACTGTTTATCATAGTATAAAGTGAACTCTTACCATTCTTGAGTATTTTTCATCATATTTAGTGCTTGCTCTTTTCTAAAGACATGTAGAACACAAACTTCAGGCCTCTGAGAATCTGGAATATTCCTTAGAATGAAGCTACTAGTAACTCTAGAAATTATTTGAAATAGTAACAAGAAGTTACTATCCCAAGAAGTCCTCTGGGAAATTACTGCACTGGTTTTTTTAATCTTTATCAGAAAGGGGAAAAGGTAAGTTTTCCCTCAAAAGTGGAGAGTTCTAGAGAGTTAGTAAAAATTTTTTTAAAAAATAATTGAAAGTAATTGGATTATTAAAGTATCGGTCAGGAGAACTCAATTTGGCCTGTTTGTTTAAAAAAGGGGCATACTTTTAATTCTGCCTAGAACTAAGATCTCATTACCTAAGGGACAATAAAGCTAATTCAGCTGATGTGTCACCACTGGACTCCCGTGCTGTAAAGAGTCGAAATCCTCAGGCAGTGCTCAGACCCTCTTCAATCCTGCAGCCCACCTTGAACTTCTAAGAAAACACCTGAACTACAAAAATTATTATACCTACATCCCTTACCCATATTTACTAAGCTTACTAAGTCACCTGATATGGGATGGTGAAAACGCAAATGATACCTAAGTAAGCTCTGAGATTTGGTTGCTTTAAAGCTCTTTAGTAATTGATCTTTCCACACAACAAACAAGTTGGTTGTTTGCTCAGCCTCATAAAATTTTATCCTATGCATGATTATTTTTATATTTGGACAAAGATTTAAGAAGACCATGAGGATTTCTAGAAATTTTCTTTTTCTCAACAGTCGTGTTTTCTCTGGTACTCTGCCCTAAAAATCCTATCCATCTTATCCTGTTCAAATTACAGTATATGTCTCCAAATTACATAAGTATGCTGTGTACTGTTTGAATTCTAGTTTCTATGCAGGAGTTCAGAAATGGTCAGCAAGCAGAAATCTGAGCTGATTGCATGATTTGCATCATTTGTTTACTTTTTCTTAGTGATCGTATTTTTATGCTACCTTCTATACAGTTTGAAAGACTGAAAATTGTCTACAGTTTTTTAGACATATATGGCAGGAAAATTCATGTTGGAACATAAACCTCAATGTAGTAGTATTAAGGGGTGGGATCTTTGGGATATGATTAAGTCATGAGGGCAGAGCCCTCATTAATGGAATTAGTGATCTTATAAGAGGTCTAGAGGGAACTAGATAGGCCTTTTCTGCCCTTCTGCTCTATTACCCATGTGAAGATGAGGCAAGAAACCCTTACTAGATACTGAACCTGCCGATGCCTGGGTCTTGAACTTCTCAGCTTCCAGAACTGTGAGAAATGTACACACACACACACACACACACATTTATTAATTACACAGTCTGTATTTTTCAATAGAAGCACAAACTGAAACATATCATCTTTGACTTTCATGCAATAAGGTGCAGTGGCAGATGTCATCCATATTATGTCTACTGAATACTAATATGTGAGATGTTCCAATAAATAGATAATGTTGCCTGACTAAACAGGTGTGAATATAATACATTCTGCAACCTCACCTTGGAGTGTTACATTAAAAAGTAATTAATTGTTAAAGAAACTTTTAGTCTGGTTTAATCCAGGTGTTCCCAAATGTACTTGGTTAAAGTCCCCATTGTGAAACATCTATAAAAATCTCCAGAAAAATTAGAATGCTTAAATAATGCTAGGTAGAAAAGTAGATAAAAAGGCAGACTAATTGTTATATTCTTTGGGGGAAGCAATTTTTAAAAAGTCAAAACTGGACTTCACTTCCAGGCCATGAATTTTACAGGGGATGCAAATACTGAAACCATAGAATTTAGCCACTAGTTCCACAAAATTTATTCCTTCTATTATGCAAAATATATTCATTTTATCTTAATAATCCCCAAAGTATTAACCCATTCCAGCATCAACTTAAAAGTCTAAAGTTCAAAATCTCATCTAAATATTATCTAAATCAGATATGAGAGAGACTCAAAGGTATGATTCATCCTCAGGCGAATTTCCCTCCAGCTGTGAACCTGTGAAATCAAACAATGTATATGCTTCCAAATACAATGGTACAGGCAGAAGATAGACATTCTCATTCCAAAAAGAAGCAAAGAGAAAGAAGAGAATGGCAGGTTTCAAGTAATTCCAAAACCCAACACGGCAAACATTAAAGCTTCAAACTTGAGAATAATCTCTGACTCCATGTCCTGCCTTCCAGACACACTGGGGCAAGTGTTGGCCTCCCAAGACCCCAGGTGACCCCACATCCATGACTTTGCTGGGCTTAATCCATGCAGCAGCTCTCACAGATTGGAGTCTCATGCCTGTTGGTCTCCCAGGATTATGGCTCTACAGGTTTGGGGTCTTGGGGGAAGAATGCTGAAGAATGCAGAAACCTCTTGGTGGAAAGTTGATTGATTACACTGGGCCAATTCCATCATGCAAGGGGCAATGTTTCTCATTTACTGGAATAGACACTTTCTCTGGATACAAATTTGACATTTCTGTACACGATGCTTCTATCTAAACTACCATTTGAGAAGCTATAGAGTACTTTATCTAGCCTCATGTTATTTCAAACAGTATTGCTTATGACAAAATAACTCAATTCATAGCCAAAGAAGTGAAGCATTGGATTTGTGTTCATGGAATTCACTGGTCTTCCCATGGTCCCCACCATTCTCAAGGACCTGGGTTGACAGAACAGTGGAATGGCCTTTTGAAGATTCAGTTACAGAGCCAGCTAGATGGTACCATACAATCAGCTGAGAGCCTAGATAGAACAAGACAACAGGGGAAAGACAACCAGTTTCTCTCTCTCTTTCTCTCTCTCTGTCATTACTATAGCTGAGACATCCTTCTTCACCTGCCTTTGGACATCAGAAATTTAGAACTCCAGGTTGTTTGATTTTTGGATTCCAGGACTTTCACCAGTGGCCCTCCCAGTTTCTCAAGCCATCAGTCTAAGACTGATAATTAAACCATCAGGTTCCTTGAGTTTGAAGTCTTTGAACTTGGTTTGAGCCACATTCTGGTCTTCTTTGATTCTCCAGCTTACAGATGACTTGTCATGAGATTTTTCAGGCTCTGTAATCATGTGAGCCCATTCACCTAATAAATCTTCTCTCATTGCTTTCTGTCTCTCACTTTCTCTGTCTCTCCTATTGGTTCTATCTCCTTGGGAAAACACTGTCTATTACAGGAAGGTTTCTCAAACTTTAAACATATGACTTCAAGAATTGGAAATTAATCTTAGAGTACATTTACTAACACCTTCTTGAAATTTTATTGCTTTTCTTATAAGGAAAATTTTAGGAATAATTTCTGCCTTTATTTCCTTCTTTTTACATGCCACTTTTCTTGTGTCAAACTTGTGGATTTCTATATATTTTTTCTCTCTCTTCTATCCCTTTCTGCCTCTCTAATTTATTTTTTAACTTGAATGGGCAAACTAATTTATATTTCTGAAATTCTCAATCTTTATCTATGCAAGGTTGAAAATTCTATTTTGATGAGGCTTGCTGCTTTGACTGTTTTTCTTTCTCTGTTCTCCTTAATGTTGAACAGTTATGCCCATATGCTTTTATTGGACCCTAAGCTGTTATCTTTCACTTGATGTATTCAAATATCAGGCAACTTAAATATTACTTAGATTGTATGTCTATGACAGGGATTTGACAGCTCACTATCTCCTCATGGCCTTTCCATACCCTCAGACACAAGACTCTGTGAAAGTACTTTATCTCCCATAATATTGTCTCACATTCATATTCATTTATTCTTGCCCCTAGAGCTAACTTAGTTGACTCAAAATGGTTTGGTGTCTCTTTAACATATGACTATATTCTTTTTTAGTAGTGGTTTCATTTCGAAATAATATTTAAGTGGTCTTTATCTTTGGCCTGCTGATGGGTATAACTGCAAAGCCAGACAGAGAATATCACAATCTTCTCTGGCAAACTCGTTTGAAATAAATCATAAGTGGCTGCATATCTAAAGCTCACACACTGTTCTTTTGTTAGTCTTATCTGAATAAAGGTCCAACACATCTATCCTCAAGATCTTTTTAATAATTGTTCCAAAAGCACACATACAGTTCTTACTGACTTTGTCTTTGTATTTGATTCTCACAGTGGATTCGTTCTTTACTGAATTGGCCCAGAGCTCAGTTGCAAAGCACATTTAGTTTATCTTGGGTACACCTGTCCTCCCTTTTCTCATTCTATCTTCCCCCGCCCCACTGTGAAGTACAGCCTTCTCTGTCTGTGTTTAATCCTTGCTTTTCATTATGTATCATGATCTGCTCTTTGGAATGTAGTACTCCCACCATCTACTTTTTTTAAGTATATTTAGTTCCATGTTTTACGTGTACTGGAGGCTCTTGCATTTAAGTCAATGTTTCCAGGGGTACAATGAGTGGCTTTGTTCCGTGCCATAGGAGTTGTGGTACAAGTGGAATCAGTGGGAGAAAAGGAGGGCCAAGGTAAGTCTTCTGGATACCCTAATACATACATCAGTTCTGGAGCAGCATTTTGGCTTGATTCCAAGTACTGTGGTGATCTGTTTTCCCAAAAAGCCTGAGAAGATATCGTCTTTTTATTCCACAGCTGTTTTGCTATTCACTGTGACAATGCCAAAATTCTATGGAGAACATTTTCTTAGGAAGAAAATAAGCTTTTGTGAAGAGCACAGACTCTAAAATCAGCTGACCCGAGTTTTGCTATGATTTTATCCTTTACCAGATGCATGTTTTGGCAAGCTGTTTAACTTCTCTAAGCTGCAGTTTCCTTATCCATTCTCTAAGCTGCAGTTTCCTCATCCAAAAATGGACAAGTTATTTGAGATACCTCATTGAGTTCTTTCAGAATTACATGAGAAAATTCATGTAAAACAGTTAGTACAATACTTCAAAATAAATGCTTAGTGAATGATAGCTATTACTGTTATTCTTTCTAATTCATACATTATTGAAAATGACTTCTTTTTTTCTTTTGACATTCTAAGTCTTCAATTAACACTGAGTAGGCTTTGATCCCTGAGAGAAATCAGAGATAAAATTTGCCCTCTGTATTTTATTCTTCCAACTATGGTGCTGTGGGTTCCATCCTTATTGACAACCCCTAAATTTGTGTTCAGTCTTTCTGGAAAACAAACTAGTCACAATACTGGTGTGATTTAAAGGGCACTGGGAATTGCACACAAAATTGTTGGAAATTTTATACGAATTGTTTTCTTCCAATCAGAAAATTGATCTCTGAAAGACCACACTAATAGATGTGTAGATTTATTAAAGTTTCAGTTTGTAAGAAACCCAAATTCTTATTAAGGGATGTTAACCCTAGAGGGAAGAAGGGACTTGGTTAAGTGATATAACTAGTTAGTGTCTGACATGTGACTGGAAAACAGATATGAACCCAGGTCACTGTTACTTCTGCCCTAATATTCTTTTGCTATCAATTTATGTTTCTTGGGTGTTGCAATAAGGCAAGTAAAAAAATTAAATTACCTGGATTGAGCCAGGCATGGTGGATCACACCTATAATCCCAGCTACTCAGGAGGCTGAGGTGGGAGGATCCCTTGAACCCAGAAGTTCAAGGCTACAGTGAGCTATGATCACACCACTGCATTCCAGCCTGGGTAACAAAGTGAGAATTCAACTCTTAAAAAAACAGTTTCTGGATTGGAGAGGAAATAGGAGAGGAAAAAACTGTCTTATTTTAACAACAACATGATCATCCATGTAGACAATCTAATTGAATCTATTCAAAAGCTACTTGAATAAATACTTGCTTATAAGAATGAATAATTAAAATTGAAAACCTATGCCATGAAAACATAAAACACTTTGAGATAATATGACTAAAGATGGAAATTGTACACTGAACTAAAAATATTACTTAGACTATAAAGAAGACCTAAATAATAGGAGAGATATACTATGTTTATGCATAGACACATTGATATTGATTCTATGTCAATTCTCCCCAAATTGATATATAGGTTCAACTAATTTTCAGTCAAAATCCTAGGAGGCTTTTATTTTTTTTGGTAGATATTGACAAGCTGTTTCTAAAATTAATAGAAAACTGTACAAGACTTAAATAGCCAAAACAATCTTGGAAAAAAATATTTTGAGAACTTAAAAAATATCTAATTTAAAAACTTATTTCAAAGTTACAATATTCAAGACATTATAGTGCTAGCATAGAGATAAACAAGTTGATCAATAGCTCAGAGTACAGTGTTGAGAAATAAATATACATATACATGCTGCATTTTGATGGATTGCAAAAATTTCTTTATTAATTTTTTATTTTTTATTTCAGCATATTACAGGTGTACAAATGTTTAGGTTACATATATTGTCTTTTAAAAGTTTTTCTTTTCATTAGAAACAGTTAATGGAACAGAAAAACAAGTCACAGACTTGGAGAAGATAACTGCAAATTACATATTTGATAAAGGACTTTATTCAAAATATGAAGGTTGTAAAAACTTTATGTGAAAATGAACAACTTCATAATGAAATGGGCAAAATATTTAAATAGACATCTCACCAGAAAAGATACATAGATAGCACATAAGCACAAGAAAAGATACTCAACAAAATTATTCATTAGGAGTATACAAATTAAAACCACAATGAGATACCTGTACACAACTGTTAATATGTCTGAAATAAAAGGAGTGACCACACCAAATGTTGGTGAGAATTCTAAGCAGCTAGAAATCTCTAACACTGCTGATAGGAATGTAAAATAGTACAAGCAGTTTGTAAAACTTTTGACAGTGTCTTAAATAGTAAAACATAAATCTACCATATGACCCAGGTATTTCACTGCTATATGTTTATCTAGATGAATGGAAGCATTTATCCGTAGGTACAGAGACTTTTACAAGAATATTCATAGATGGTTTATTTGTAATAGTAAGAAACTGGATGTTTTACCCAAATGTCCATTGACAGGAGAATATGGAATATAATGCAGCAATAAAAATGAAACTATTGATATATGAAACAAAAATCATGAAAGAAAGACAAAAAAGTATGTAAATGTTGAGCCCATAAATATGCAATTTTAGAAAATGTAAACTAATCTATAGTGACAGAAGCATGTCAGTCATTTCCTGTGTACCAACGGGAGTAGGGGTTTGGGGACAGTAGAGAGAAATTACCAATGGATATGAGGAAACTTTTTTTGATAATGATGTTCATTGACTTGATTGTGTTGACAATTACATGGGTTTATGTATATGTCAAAACATATCAAAGTGTACACTTTTAATATGTGCAGTTCATTTAAAAAAATTAGACCTCAATAAATATTTTTTAAAAGGAATAAAGAAGAACTTGAAATGACAATCCAGAACATAATTGATGGAAAAGAAATAATAGTGCATGCATTCTTCTTGAAAATGTCAGGGATTTCATCTACACACAGAAGAACATTGCAGTATTGTGTATGGGTGCTAGTCAAAACTATAGGAGCATCTTTTTTTGAACCTATAAATCTGGCAACCCCAGTTATGTGACAGCCTAATTCAGGTAGAAATAGATGTCTCAGTTAACTCCAGTAGAGCAATAAAGTCCAATTATGAATATTTAGTACTAGTTACACATACTATTAACTTATTTTAACATGTTAACAATAGTCAGCCCTTTCTAGTAAGTGAAGAGTAAAAAGCTATGGAATAATTTTGTGTCATTAAGCTGCAAGAAGATAAAATTCTATTAAATAAAAGTTTGCAGGACATTAGGAGGCCACCACTAGACCTTGTATCATCCTTTTATTTTTCCTTTTAAATTTTGCTATTATAAATTAATGATTTATAATTGTATATATTTATGAGGTACAAAGTGATGTTATATTTATGAATACAATGCAGAATAATTAAATCAAGCTAATTAACCTCAAGTACTTATTTTTTTTGTGTGTGGTGGAAACATTTGAAATTTGCTCTCCTAGTAATTTTGGCAAGTACAATACGGTAATATTCACTATATTCACCATGCTATACAATAGATCTCAATAAAAAACTTATTTCTCCTGTCTAGGAATCTTCATCCTGAGAGTTTCCATGCATATACATTAAAATAAATTTGTGTAACCTTTCTTTTATTAATCTGCTTTATTGTGAGTTGATTTTTCAGCAGACCATCGAGGGTCAAGGGGAATTTTTCCCTTGACCCACAAAGTGTGATGCAGGGAGCCACTCTGCTCTTCTGGAGGCTACAGTGAAGGGAAACCAGGTCTTGATGACTGCGACAAAAAGCTTCTTAGCGGTCAGCCTCCCCCTTTCTCTCTCTCTGTGGTTTCCGGTAGAGCAGACGGTAAAAATCCTTCTCTCCTTTTTCCTTTCCAAATTTAAGATTAGTGAGAGAAAATCATTTTGTGTGACTAGTCTTGGTAAAGCAACTCTGGTGTATTTTTTCATACTTTGTGGTGTGAATATTCATATTGTTTGATTACTTTCCTCTCAGAAATAGTCTTTTTGTTACTTTCCTTTGTCATTGTGTCTCTGTGTTGTTCTGTTGTAAAAAAGGGTGTCATGGGGGGAACACGGGCCTAGACCCATGTAAGCCCATTGTTCAAGCCTGCTTAGCAGGCTAGTCGGTTAAACAGTTCTGACTAGACTATGAAGATAATATTGTCATCTATTAAGACAAACTTTGCTGCAGGCTCCTAAAATAAAAAACAGATGAGGTTAGCCCTCTTATCTTGTTTTATGTCCCTGAGAGCTTGCCTTGTGACCCAGTGGGAATTTTCATTCTCGGTCTCCGCCATTTTGGGGGGGGGCGCTGTTTTTTCAGAATTATGCCAGGCGGCCAGTCTGAAGAGATTAGAATCCCAGACACGTAAGATTCTAAGCAGCATGTTCTTTGTACTGAACGTGTCAAGCTCTCAGGGGAGTTTTTGTCTTATAAGGTCTCAACTCTTTGTCATCTTTACTCTCTTAAGTCTATTTCTGAGAGTGAATTTTGGGACATTATGGGAACTGCTTCCTCTACACCCTCTCCAGGAACACCTCTTGGCTCTAAACCTGGAAAATTAACACCTGGGCTTTCTATGAAGAGGCTTACTGGATCGAGTTGCTTTTGAAATAAGTACACCACTGAGAATTCTAATTATCAATGGCCAAAGATAGATCCTTTGCATTAGAAATACTTCTACATTTTTGAAAACAAATTTTAGAGATCTCTTATTCTTAACACTTGCCTTATTTGTACTAATAGAAGAATGGGATTAAAAGAAGGACACATAATAACATCATGGCTAGCCTTAAAAATTCTCTTGACAAATAAAGAGCAAAATCTGACCCAAAAGCAAAGGAAAAACCCATTGTACACTGCCTCTGTGGGAATAGCTGCCCCAGCAGGAGCAATAATAAGAGTCAGTTCACTTTGTGGCCTGTGCTTTCACCCTAGCAGCTTGTGTTTGATTCCTGATTAAAGAATGAGTCTGTTTTGGTTTGGTATTTGTGTGACTTTTACCATTTATTTGATCCTTTCCTTTCCATAGACAACCTTTAATTTCCTGTTCTCTTCCACCTGTGTGAGGCCCACCAGGCTTTGCAGCTTTTGTATATAAATGGTCAGCTGAGATCCTAGAAAGTATGGCTCGGGGTTTGTTATAGCTGAAATCTGCTCCCATTCACCTTTACTCCTCTCTACACCTCTTTCCTTTTTGCCATCTTTAGTATCACATGACAAAACCTGGAGGTTTTGTCTAATGGCTCAGACCACTTAAGGAACTCAGGAAAAGGCATCACTTACCCCCTTTTTTGATGCGGGGCGGGCTTCAGTTGTCTCGTGAAGTACCGTGTTTCCCCGAAAATAAGACAGAATCTTATATTTATTTTTCCTCAAGAAGACACCTTAGGGCTTATTTTCAGGGGATGTGTTATTTTTTTCAGTACGGTACAACAATCTACATTTATTCAAATATAGCTAAGTCGTCTTCTTCTGGAACATCATCATAACGCTCCAAACCCCGAATTCCATCCTGAATTTCTTGCAACTCTATTTCCTTTAGAACCATTGGCCCCAATCTCTCCTGTCAAGCAATAGACCTCTCATGGGGCAGATGAGAAGGGCTGCTCATCTTCTTTATCGCTCCTCAAGAAATGCATGGATTGTGCAGATCTGCTGCATAGCCATGCCCATCACTAGGTCTTATTTTCAGGGTAGGGCTTATATTGTGCAAATGCTTAGAAGTCCTGCTAGGGCTTATTTTATGGGTAGATCTTATTTTCGGGAAAACACAGTATAAAGGATCATGGGCAGATTCCTCTCATGTATAAAGACTCTGCTCTCTTGTATCCTGTTATTATAACAGAGCAGTAACCCCTCCTCCCATAGATATGGAAGGGTAATATTGACAGGGTGGAATATGTGACAGAAGAAATGGCTTGGAAAAATGGCAAAAATGTTTTATGTCTCTTTAAAATATCCCCTACTCCTTTTGGAGAACTAGGACCTGCATCCCTGCCTCAGGCCAGTGGTTGGGAGGGGCAAGGGAATGTCTTGTTCTTTGAGCCACCAGAGATGGCTCAAGGAAATTGTCTGGGTGGAGGTCATGAGATTGTCTTAACTGAAGATGGGATGAATCTGGGCAGAGGTCACGAGATTGTCTTAGTCAAAGATGGGCTTAGTCAGAACCTTTAAAAGCTCTGTACTGCTTCTCAGAAGCAGGACGCTGGTACTTTGAAATGGAAGTCAGCCACCTTCTTCATTTGCCGGCAAATTAATAATCTTCTCTTTCCTTTTCAAACCATTTATCTTTGTTCTGATGTGGCCTTGGGGACAAGTGCTATATTTTCAGTAATATTACCTGTTTGGGTTTTGGCGATACCAGAATCGTCACATTTCCACTGCCTAATTCCGCTTTCACTGAAGATGCTTCTTTGAGTTTAACATCTAGACACCTCAGATGGATGCTTTATAGATGCTATGAAAACTAGTTTAAGAACTGTTCCAAATATTAACCTTTGTTTTTCCTCTGTTCAAAACCTCCTCTGCAATGGAAAACTGCTGTTTAACTGAACTGATTTATTCATAGACCTAAGAGACTGACTAAAGAAAACATGGGATGATATGTTAAGAATGAAAAAGCTTCAAGGCCTTGCTGACCTTTCCCTCTCCTCCACCATCTGCTCTCTCAAAATCATCAAAGATTTTTTATCTGTCCAAGATCCAGACTCACCTAGGAGAACAATTAATTGTTCTTTACTTCTCCTACCTGTAAGACCAGGAATGTGACCACATCTGAACTGACTCTTTAAGAAGATAATGTCCCAACCTCCAGGGGGTTGACATGCTTGGAGCGCTGGCACGGGCGGGTGGGAGGGTTGGCAGGGGCAATCTATGTAATCCTAACAATATTTGTACCCCCACAATATAATGAAATAAAAAAAAATAAAAAAAAATATAAAGAAAAAAAAAAAAAAAGAAGATAATGTCCCATTTCTCAAGACTTATTTAAATTCCAAAAAGAACTATTTGCCGGTTAATCTTTGTTCCCTATCCATTCATTCTCCCTAGTAATCCTTTATTGCCCCTGAACAGAATTCCTTTTTTCTCTCTTTATAACCCATTTCACCAGAAAGGTATATATTAATCTCTGTATCTCATGAGGAGGTGAATATTTTTAGGGCTCCCAAGTATACATGTTAAAATACATTTTTATAACTTTTCTCTTATTAAGAACCCCTTATTTCTCTTAATTGAAATTTAGTACCCTTTAGCTATCATCTTCCCATTGTCCCCAATCCCCAGCTTCTGTGGCCACTATTCTACACTTTGCTTTTGTGCCTTTAGTTGTTTTAGATTCCACATATAAGTGAGAACATGCAGGATTTATCTTTCTGTGCCTGATTTATTTTGCCTAAAATATTACTGTCTAACTCCATCCATGTTGTCTCAAATGACAATATTTCCTTCTTTTTTAAGGCTGCATAGAATTCCATTGTGTATATATACCACATTTTCTTTATCCACTCAACTGGATGGACACTTAGGTTGATTGGACACTTAGGTTGATTCTATAACTTGGCTATTATAGATAGTGCTGCGATGAACATGGGAGTATAGGCATCTCTTCAACAAACTAATTTAAAAGTCTTTTAGGTAAATACACAGAAGTGGGATTGCTGGATCAGATGGCAATTCTATTCTTAGGTTTTTGGGGAACCTTCATATTTTTTCTATAACAGCTGTACTAATTTATATTCTCACCAACAGTGTACAAAAGTCCCCTTTTATCTACATCCTTGCCAACACTTACCTTTCGTCTTTTTGGATGATAGCCATTCTGACAGGTGTGAGGTGATATCTCACTGTGATTTTAATTTGCATTTCCCTAATGATTAGCAATATTGAACATTTTTTAAAAATATCTGTTGGCCATTTGTATGTCTTCTTTTGAGAAATGTCTATTCAGTTCCCTTCATTATTTGAGTTATTTGTTTTTTTGCTGTCAAGTTGTTTGAATTCCTTATATATATATTTTTGATATTAACCCCTCATCAGATATATGTCTTGTACTATTTTCTCCCAATCCATGGGTTGTCTCTTCACACTGTTGTTTCTTTTGCTGTATTAAAGATTTTTAGTTCAATCTTACCACTGTTTTAGAATCTCTTTTCCACAGTAGAGTGGTTAAGAGCACTTACTTGGAATGAGAATATGTTCAAATCCCAGTTCTTATACTTACTAGTTGTGTTACATGCAGGAAAGTTGTTTAATCTCTAGGTTTCAATTCCTCCATATGTACAATGGGCATCATAATATCATGTTATATGATTTTTGTTGAGACTAACACTGATAATACAGAAGTGCTTAGTCAGTGTCTGACACATAGTGAACACTGAATGTGTGACAGTTATTTAATTATTATTCAAACACAGATAATACACCAAAATAATTTTTATGATGCTTCAGTAATCACACATATAATACAATCCGTGACAGGTATGTAGAAGAGTCTTTGACAGGCATTGTTCTCATTCATTGTTTTCTTACTTAATTTTCAATACAAATTAAAGAGATTATTCCTTGTGTATCAAGATACATATACAAATTGTCTTGAACACTAGATCACAAAAAGGTATGATTCACTAGAATGAAATAGAAATTTGCTCCAAATGATGATAATTATATAACTATTATCTCATTTTTTGCTAGTTAATTTGCCAATTTTAGTCTATTTAGTAAAGCTTTCTTAACCTACATTCAGTATTATGGGGAAAAAAACTATAAAAAAGTGTGTGTATATATATATTTGGCATTAGTTTTTTCCCTTTTTAGCCTATTAGATCTTTATTTTTTGTAGATATGTTTAGTAATTTCAGTAATGACCTGAATAGAAGTTGAAAAATTAAATAATTCCTAAATTGTGCCTTTATGTCATTGGTTCACTTTCTATTCTCCAGTCTTTTTTAAACAACAAATATAAACAAAAACTTCCAACCGATTTTGTACTTTATTAAGGATATCATTTTATTAAGTGAACTAAATTTATAAATGTTAAGTTTGCAGATTCATTTCTTTTATGATTCAAATATTTTGAAATTTCAGAAGCATGTTTGAATTTCTACCACGATGTAACAAATGTCACGTAATAATCTCTACAACTAGTATAACAATTTTAAAAATTAGGTTTCGATATCAAAAAGTAAGCAAAAACAAAATAGCTTCAAATTTCATGATGGAATAACCAAGTTTACCTCCTTGTGGACTTCTCAGGTTTTTATTTTTATTTGCCATATTGGCAATATTAAGAATGCATGGAACTATTTATAATTTGAAAACACATGGTCATCATAAACTTGATGGCCTTTAGTTGTTATTAAGTATTTGACATATGCTCTAATCTCTAGTTAGCTGTGATAATTGTCATTCAGCCCAAATGTTATTGGGTTGCAATAATGAGTATGGTATGCAGTCCTCAAATATTATATAAATTTAAGTGGATATTATTAAATGCAAAACTTAAAACTCAATAATACCACATTAGATGAAAAGCAATCTCAGTAAAGGACTGGTGTCATAGATTATAGCTCATCTTTTCATACAAAGCACTTTTTCTCTTTAACTGAAAAGGAATAATATGTTGATTTTTTGCAAATTCATGAAAAATGAAAACTTAATGTCTTAGTGTCTGGTTATGGATAAATGTGCTGATGTTGTGGAGATGATTTTTTTGGAAATCCAATTACAGTTTCTAAAATTCTAAAAATTTTAAAATTATAGTTTCTAAAGTATATTTGAAAATGGATACCTTAATTACACGAAAGAATAAGAAAACTAACCTCAAAACACCTAAATCTTTATTTATTGACTTTTCTGTATTTAAATGCCTCTAATTTTAATGGAATGTAATATAGTATATCATTTCATAGCTTTATGCATATTTATTTCATGTATATATCTTTCAGAACTGAATTTCATTATTGACTAAGGAATAGATTGTGCTAAAATGTATCTCACCTTAGGAGGTTGTATGTTCAACTACCTTTATTAAGGGTTTAAATATATGTATATGTGCCTATATGAAATATATATATAATTATAGAACACATAAATAATGATATATTGCATGTTATATATTAATATTATAGTATTAATTATCTAATATATTAATTTTTAATATATAAAAAGGAATTTAAGAAATATACAGTATGACCAAATAAAAATGCAATCTAATGCTACTTCAGAGCCAATAAATGGATTTTGACATGGCAACATATTTAACTGAAGAGATCAGTGAAAGGGACTAAATAATGAAACCAATGCTATCAATAACAATATCATCAACTAAATTTTGATTGATGAAAGCTTCTGAAATTTAAATAAACGTAGATGTACATAATAAATATATGTGTTCCAATACCCTTAACAATAACCAAGGTAAATTACCTACCAATAACCTTCAGGGGAAGAAGCAGACTGAATTAATAAAGGATTATGTGTATTAAAAACGTTTAGGCTTCAACCAAGTAGAAGTGAGCATGTAAGTTGAATAAGAATCCACATTCATAACAAAATATTTCTAAGTAAGTCATCTAATTACCATGTTTTGTTAGATAAGCAAAAGTGGAAGTGAGCTAAATGAATATATGCAAAATGCGTTGACTGGTAGTCTGGTAAGAGAGCATTTCTGAATGTACAGTGATTACAAATGGACAAGGTCCCGGTGGCATTATCACGTGCAATGTCAGATACTATATTACCTGGACAAAATGATGTCTTGTCTAGGAAAATTATGATGGAGCAATAATATTTTATGCTTAGTTATCATTTATAGACTAAATTCATTTTTAGCAGTAGATTTTAAGCATGAAAAAAATCACTAAGAATATATGGAAGCAAACGTCTTTTCAGGAGGATAGCAGTTTATGACAGGAAACAATGATAGGATATTGTAAACATCTTTTGTCTACTTTTGTATTTGAGTAGTTCAATATAACCACATTTCTCCAAAGACTCATTCTGTTATTGAAAGGTAATGGTGGGAACCAACTTAAGAACATGTAAAATGCAAGATTTTTTAATCGATGAGAAGCTATTAATTTAACCAACCCTTCCTGTAATAATATTGAGACAGACTGTCTGCCTGTTTTTACATTATAGCTAGCTTTGCGATCTCTGTAGAATTTAATGAGGCATGTAATTTTCGTGAACTTATTGATTCTGAGAGATTCAAAGATTTTAATGCTACTGAACTTTGATATTTTTACCTTTCATTTATCTTGGATAAAAACAATAATATTTTAGTGCCAGCTGTTGATCTCTTTGTACTGCTCTTATTATGCATGAACCACTTTTCTCTAAATGTACATGGAAAATGTCTTTGGAAGATGATACAATTTAGTCTTTTCCTCTCCCTATTAAAACTCTTCTATACCTTCATCTTCAGGTATTTCATCATTTCGATTAATTTATTCTTTTGAATTGCATAATTGAGAACTCCTAGATTTGTGTTTAGATTAATTATGTCTTATTTTATCTATATAAAAATTATATATCTTGTCTCTTAACAGTATTTTTATGCTCTTGAATGTTAAGACAGCTTCTGAGTCATTTAAGATGCAGTCAACTTACTAGAACAAACCATTGTACTCTTATTTATTGAAATCCAAAAGGTCTGATAGAATGAAATATTTCAATAAGTTATATGAAAAAATATCATATAATTTGAAAATCAGTTATAGAGCGCTACATATTATAATCAACCACAGCACAGTATTTAATAGTAACTGATCCAACACAATCTAAATGATGTTTAGAATGTTTATTTTTAACAAATTATTTGAATTATATAAAGATGATATCTATGACATTTTCATATTGATAACACTGAAGTTTTAATATTTGCTAAATTTGTTCAAAGAAATTTGCTAAAATTGTTCAAAGAAAGGCTATTCAAACTCTAGTTCACAGGCTGTCCAGAATTAAACTTAGTGGCTGCGTAGCATCCAGTCATCATGCAAACTTTAAAAGTCCTCAATGAGAAGTGATCTTGTTAATAGTTAAAGACGGAGACCAAAATAATCTTGTTTTTATTTATTTAGTTTTTACACTGAGGGGTTCTGGGTAAATTTTCATTTTAAGGAACAACAACAAACAAAAAAACCCAAAAAGCAAAAAACAAAAAAACAAGGTAAAGGCTGTTCTCCTACTTAACAGATTTGAAAACCTTTGGTTTAGCAAATATTGATACCTATTTTAATTCCTTGGGGATCATCAATTAAAACTGGAATCAGTAGTCCAAAGTGCATACTTAGATACAGATGACCAGCAAACTGAAAAACCCACATATGCCTAGTGGAGAGTTGATGGTTTTTATGTTTGTTTCCTACCTATAACCAAACATTGCCCTCTATCCCATATTGACTCAATATAATCAATAACTTTTAGTGTAGAACCTTGTCTAAGGCATTTTAAACATCAGAGAAAATTGCATCTACTTTTCATTCTTTATGCATTCAATTGTACAATTTTTTATATTATTTACATTTATTTTTCCTTACAGAAATTAGATTTATTTTTTCCTAATAAGCATTCTGTGATCTTACCCATTGCTTTATACTCTTCCAGGAGACCATTATGAAGGATGTCTTTAGTTTCCTACGTTCCTTTTGGGAACTGATAAGTTAGAATTCGCAATGACTACTTAAATGGTTATTATATCAAATTGTTCAGAAATATTATCTTTGTTTTAAGGATGTAAAAAAGATGAATATAGAAGAGCTATAAGAATTCAGAGGCAAGAAAGGTTATTTTTGTTTTGGGGAATCAGAGAATGCTTCACAGAGTAGGTAGTTACTGCTGTTTAATTTTGTTATTCTTATCCCAAATGCAGTAGATCATGCCATATAAAACAGGGGTGTATCTCAATTTTTAGCATGCATCAGAATCCCCTAGAGGGCTTGTTGAAACACAGATTATTAGGCAATAGTCTCAGAATTGTTATTCGGTAGGCTTGGGGTGGGCTTCTGAGAATTTAATTTTCTATCAGTGTCCCAGGTGAGGCTAATGCTGCACGTCTGGCCATCACACTTTGAAGACCATTAGTATAGAGCTAGACAATGAAATCTGTTGGACTAAGCTATCTACCTTTAATTTCTGGGGAAAATTGAGGGTTAGTATTCCCAAGTGGTCTCTTAATTCATTTCCATATTTATTCTCTATCATATTTAAATAACTGAGTCTTTGAATTCCTTTTAAATATGACATTAGTTCTCTTTTGGTTAAATATTTTTGCTTGCTTTTCAATTTACTCTCATATTTTAATTTTTTTTTCTGATGATTGCCTGTATTATTTGTATTATGGCAATCTTCTCACTAATTTCTCTTCTTAACTACAGGTTCCCAGATGCAAGGCAGAGAGAGAAAGAAAATAAATTATTTTTATTTTGTGTTATCAAATCAAAGGAAATACCTACACCTTTTGATTACAACAATAATATATACTTGTCTTAGCCTGGTTTCTCCAGAAACAAAAGATTAAGTGCTACTCCTTCATTACAGAATGCCATCCCAGGAGCAGAAATGAGGGGAAAAGTTAGTGTGACTGAGAAGAAGGAGAGCCAATGAAAGGATGTGTTTCCAACCTGACTACCACTTGGGTACAAAGCACAAAGTGCTCAATCTGAGACGTCTTATAAATGACTGCCTTTCATGGAACTCCAATAAAAAGACGGGAAGGGAAAAGAATAGATTCACCAGCTCCTTTCTCCCACTGGTCACCAAGCCTTGTGATCACCAAAGGTTTTGGTGTTTCATGCCTCATTGTCAATAGGGAGGTCCCAAGTCCCCAGGAGCCATCTTTGTGCATAGAAAGGTCATGCAGAAATAGTTTATTCCTAGTGACTGGGACAAACACAAAGGGCCAAATGCCCAAGAGACAGTTGAGGCCAAAAGAATCTGAAGTGGCTCATAGCAGGAGATACAGTACTCATTGTAGAACATTAGCTTGCCTGTCCCTTGCTGTTTCATGACAGTGTTGAACATTTTCTGTTTATTGAAATTCATTATTGCCCTGACTTCTAGGAAACCAATCTTTTTGACTCTGTTCTTTTCTCTCAGTGATCCCTTATCCTTTACATACCACCTTTTCTTTACATATCACTGAAATATTGTTTGGACTTCTATCTTTAGCCATCTCCTCCCTTCCCTCGAGATCTGTTTGTCCTGTATTTGTTAACAGAGCATCAATCTTCACTAGCCCCATCCAAGCTTCATATATGGAGATAATGATATTTTTTTTAAAAATTTCTTGAATCTGTTTAGTTCTTTTCATCCACATTACCACCACATTTTTGTGGATCACCATCATCTCTAGCTGGGATTGTTGTCAGAGTCTTCTAATTCAATGACTCCCCTTTAAGCTTCCTTCTTATTCCAGCGCCAAACATTCCTCTATTGCTCCCCATGTCCTTAAGGAAGAAGATCAAATCTTTTGACATGTCTTTATATGATTTGCTTTTTGCTTATTTCTTCATCTTAAACATTGACTACTTCCAGAGAGTTGCTCTAAGCTCCAAACTAAATGATGTTCAGTTCCCTGTATCTACCATACTCTGACTCAGCTTCAGGTCTTTGTGATTCATTTTTCATGAACTAACATTAACTTCACTCTTTCTAGACTCATGCTTATGGAGCCTTCAAGATCCACCTTTTCTAACAGGTCCAACTTACCAGTCCTACCCTCAACCCAGATTTGTCATTCTTCTTGTAATTTTTGAGTTGTTTTGTCTACTTACCTTGCACTGTGCCTACTCTAATCAAAGAATATATAAGACAGGTAGTCTGTATTCTAATCTAGTATTTACTTATATATTATCCTTACTTAAATATGAATTCTTTGAGGTATGGAACAGCCTCATACATATATCCTGGCCCATAATAACTAGCCAATACATGTATGAATAAGGTAATACACAATAATATTAGTTACTGAACAGTAATTTGCTACATGTGTTAGATGAGTTATTGCATATTATCTTTCTTTTGGCTGAAGAAACTGAGGCTCAGAGAGTATAAATAAATTTCCCAAAGCCAAAGAGCTAGTAAGCAGCAGAGCCAGATTTAACATCAGGCATATCTAATTCCAGAATGCTTGTCTTTACTATGGAGCTATATTGAAAGTGTAAGAATTCAAATTCCAACTCTGCCTCTTGCCAGATTAGGGCTTTACATGACTACTCTTAAAATCTGTGTCTCAATCTGCCAAAAAGGGATCGTAATACAGTACATGTGATGAACTTTTTTAGATAAAATAAGCAAATATACCATACCAGCATAAGGTTTATAATAAACATTTGTTGTTATTCTTATTATTATACTTATTTACTTAAATTTTAGGAAAGCCAGCATGGGATGCATAAAAAATATGGACCACCTGGGATATCATGAATGAACACAAAAATTCATAGTTCATAAGAATTTAATAAGACAAAACCCTCTACTTTCTTAACAATATGGGAAATAAATACAATTGTGTTATGAAATACTATATGCATTAGAGACATTTTATTTGAAATTTATAGGAAATTACTGTGGAGAAATAATACTATATGTGGAGAATCTTCAAAGGCAATGGGTCATTTTCTTGTAACTTTACACCTACAGATGAACTGGCAAAAACAAAATTGTGTTACATTTACCTGGGTTGAACACCAAGGGGCCAGTAGAAATAACATTTAATGTTGAAGACCTGAGGAAAACCACCTAAGGCAGCCTTGCACTTTTTGGCATGCATGTTAGTCTTTATTCTTGATATGTTTTTCTTAGGAAGGCTGAAGAGTAATACATTGTACTGGTAGTGATTTTTAACAATAGGATCCTTTTGAAAAATTAAGTATGTATATATATAAACCATCCAATAACATATCATAAGTTAAACATATTTAACAAGCCTAATTTTCCTTCTGATTTAATAGGGCACAATAAATGGAAACTGTGCAGTCAGAATAATGAAAAGATGACATAATTTATCTCATTCTGTTGGTGTCCTTTCTATGTTCTTTTGTCCTTTGATTGCACTGGTGGATAATATTATTTTGTTCCCAAGGAAATATGTCCCTTTGATTAGGTTGTAGATATTCTCTCATTTGTCACTGTTCTATCAAGCTATGCCATGTAACAGCAGGAACTCTTGATTATTTAATTGCTTGTAAGAACTCATTAAATCCGACTATCAATCATGGGACATATGGTAAACATCACCCAATAGCGTGAGACATTGTAGCAATGATCTGTCACTAGGGCAAACCCTTTTTTCAGCAATACAGACTTTAGTTTAGTTGTCTGATGGTGATTATTTTTAATTGATATTGATTTACAAGTGAGCGTTCATCTAGTAGTCTTAATCCACACTTTCAAGTTAATAATATAAGCATTTATAATTTTATTAGAAACATACTCAAATGAATCTCTTCTTCTTTGTACCTGATTTTCTTCTGTAATAATTGAATTTATTCTTTTATAAACAGTGTATAACAAATTTTGAAATCTATATTTCTCTCTTGATAGAATTCAAATAGTACTCCTTAATAAATAGAATTTACAAAGTCAATATCAATACCTGGCTGACATCAGTTGTGGGGAAACAACATCTGTAGAGATTATTTCTGAAATGGTCCTTTACAAATTAGAGAAAATCAAAGCAGCTATTTTGCTGAGAGTAAAATTGTGAAGTTTAAACTATTGTATCTTCCATTAAGTGAATATAATTTTTATAATTTAAAAAATGTGTATTTATAGTGAAGGTTTACACTCATTTAGCCCTCCATTGTATTCAAGACTGGGATGTGTATTGTCTTTAGGAATTCAGTATAAAGCTAAATTTAAAATAACATTCTATTTATCTCATTAGTCTTTTCCTTAAAAAAAACTTGAGCATCTAGCGGTTATCTAAATCAGGTGCACTTAGGGGTAAGAAAAAATAGAGCACTATTCACCCACTTCAGATGGATTAATAAACATTGAAGCCATTAAAAATTATAATTCCAGCACTCTTTAGAATTATGAACCCAAAAGAGAGGCATGTACATGCAGTTTTGATTCTAGTTTTGAAGCTGTTTAAGACTTCCTTCAATGAATCTCTTCTATTGCTGCTTATATTGCAGCAAAAGTTCAGTGTGTTTTAGCAGGTCTTCCTAGGGGATTAGGAGATTAGAAGAGATTAGAACTCTTTGTCCAGACATCCTGGCAAAGAGCCAACTAATTGATTACAGTAGAGGTGAATTTCAAAAGACTGAAAACATTTATTACTGCTTTGAAAATATCTTTGGCAAAGCAGGATTAATAGTCCCATAATATCAGGGCTAATATTAGAATAATACATAAAACGGTTACTTATTCTTTTCTGCACTGAAATGTCATTGACTGCAAGTAAGTTGGTTTCAATTGTGTGACTAAGAGTTTATAAGAAGGGAAGCACCACAAGGGCAAAAATTTGGTCACATTATTTCACCCACAGTGTTTGGAATGAATATATAGTAGGTATTTGATAAAAAGCATGCCAGTGCACTTATACCTCAAAGTGTTTCCTTGGGAAAAGTATGTTTATTTTTTAATTTCTTCACTTAATACTAAGGCTATTAATCATTTTGCTCTACAATATGCTAACACTTTACAAACAGTCTCATTTAATCTAGTTAATATTGATAGAGTGTGATTATATGTGCTAGGCACTGTGGTAAACACTCTCCCTTTCTGTCTCATTTAATTATTACTGTATGCATACATGAGGTAGATACAGTGATGAATCCTGTTTTACAAGAAAGGAAACTGTGGTTTAGTGAGATTAAACAAGTTGTTTAAGCTTGTTGCTTAAACACAACTAGTAAGTGACAAAGTCCAGATTGGAATCCAAGTCTACCTGACTCTTAAATCTTCTCTCATAGTTTGGTCTTGAGAGCCAGTAAATGTGGGGCCCTTGTACTGCTACTCTCCTCTTCCCCTCATTGCTGACTGATTTTGCCCCATGTCCTTGGAGTCCTGCTCAATATAGGGCTCCAGGCAGGCAATACCCCTTGGAGTGTGATTAAAAGCATTTTGCCCTCTGTTATGTTAGTCTATATTGCACTTAACCTCTAACAATACAGGCACAGCTGCATTTATCAACCAGACCTGCATAGAAACAAACCCACTATAAAGTGAATATGAGAAACAAAGATAATTAATCAAAGTAATGTGTGCAAAAATATGAGTGGTTGGACTTCTACTTTCTCTGTAATCTCAGAAATCCTGAATACACCAGACAGATGATGGCTCTTTCTCAGTTCACACCAGCTAAGTCCTGAGACTAGAGAAGAATTCTCAACTCTGAAGGCTGCTCTATCTTAACCGATTTTTGTCAGTGAGATGTGACTGACTACATCCCTATGTCTGAAGAGCTTATTGCATCCCCTTTCCTTGATTGCTGGGAAGAGCATTAGGCTTCATTGGGAGAATAATTCTTATGTTCTGTTTCTTTTTCTTTATATCAGTCCATGCATGACCTTATCAGTTGCACTAGAAGATTTAATGTCACCTCTCCATGAAGCTTGTTCTGTTATTGATAAACGTTTCTCATTTTGTGCTCCTACACACTTTGATCTTGTCACAAAGATAACACTTATACTTCTATTAGTAGAGTCTAAACTCCCTGAAGATTAAAAAAAAACCCAAAAGTCTGTCTTATCAATATTTTCACAAGTTGCAAAGCATAAGTTTCATCTTGTAAATTCTAGTATTCTTTAATTGAATGAATGGATTAGTGATACAACCTGGTGTATACCTATCTTCCAGGATGCTCCACATGCGACTTTTTATTTCATTTCCCTAATTGACAGATTATATGTTGGATCTTTCCCCTACCCCATCTTTAGATTGCCCACTGCACATATATTAAAAAGATGACAAGCAAATGTTCATTAAATTCAATGGAAGCTATTATCTTATCATTGATACAGAAATTGAATCTGTCAAACTTCTGGATGAGTTACTTACTTAAGTCAAATAAGCACATTGGCCACAATTCTCCGATAACTAATTTTTTTGTTGACAGCACAGAAGTATTCTGGAGATATAACTAAGAAAATTTGAATTGCTGGAGGTAAATGGTATGCTTAATAGAACTAAATAGTAGATTCTAATAAATCTACATGAGTTTTCTCTACTTGAAACAAGTTTAGTTTATAGTATCAAGAAGCCATTGCAGCCATATGGAAAAAGTGGAAATGACAGAAAGAATATGAGGTCCTGTATTCATAGCACAGTTACTCTGTGATGCACTTGTCTTTTTATGATTAATTTAGACATTTTCACTAATAGATTCAAAGATAATTGCCAGATAAACAGCTGTGCTATCCCTATAACAGGAGAGGAAATGAGTAAGGGATATTAAATAAGGAAAAATGTTTCTCAGGTGCATTAATCTGGAAAATGGAGCTCATTGTAAGATGTTCTGTCTTCCTTGGTATTTGGATTTGAAAATTAGAGTATTAAGGCTTAAGGACATGATAGGGCACCATGATAAGATATAATCTCCTTATGAAACCAAGTGATTATAATAATATGATTACTTACAAGTAAAAGATTTTTGCCTTTTAATTATTTAATCTTTTACTAAAAATTATGGTATACATAAAAGGAAAAGTTTAAAATAATTTTTCTAAAAGTGTATAAATCTTGAGTCAAAATATATTTCAGAGAATATTATAATAGGAATATAGTGCAATAAAAATAGAAAACACATACTAAGTATTCTCGTTCATTTTAACTCACTTTTAAATTTAAAGTAGCAATATTTGTGCTTGCCTAAGTGTGAAGTACTGAAACCATCAATAATAGTTTTCAAAATTCAAAATAGTTTATTTTATAAAGTAATTTTTTCAATCAAACTCCTATAAAATACATCCTACTTATAAATCTGGAAGAGGCAATCAGTTAGTATCATCAAATTATTTAATTTGATTTGATGTCAAATGTAAATAGACAATTGAATTCAGTAATTGCCTTAATAGGTTAAGTAATGACTTGGATGCTTTGGTAACAATGGTATAAAACTGTTTCCCTGTTGTAGCTGCTTGCTTCATTTTTGATGAGTATAGTGAACTATTGTACTTTTTAAAAATCTTTGCTCATGTAAACAATTAATTCAGGTCATTATAGACTAAGTATATTGATGGGAACTGCATTATACTAATTTTATGACTTTCAGATAGGTTAGTGCCAGTGAGGTCAGCTCAAGAGTAATGAATGCCATTTTAAAATACCAAGGAGCATGATTATTTTCATACAGATATTGCTGTGGAAAAATACCAAAGAGGCTGTAAGATTATGCCACAAAGTATAGAAACTGTTCCAGGAAGTAAGTGCATAAACTTAGCTGTGCATGTATACAGAAAAACCCATTAAAACCCATTAAAAGGACCCAAACTGTAGACAGAAAATAAAAAAGGATTCATCAGCTGTGTCCATGAAGGCAATAGATTGTCCATTTATTAATTAAAAGTACATTTTATACATTGTGATGTGATAAATAGTTTGGCTGTATAGGTTAATTCCCTCAGATCTGTGCTGAGGGCTATTAGCATTGATAAATTATGCACTATGACATTTAACATTTCTGATAGACGGTCTTAAGGAGTGCTGTACCTGCAGCTTTGCTTCTGGTATTTACACAGCAATTTAGTCTGGTTATAGTTAACTGTGAAGCATTCCAAATACAAGTAGGACCACACCTCAAACAAACATGTGCTCTTGTGGTTGTGTGATTATAATTCTACAGCCAGAATTAAGTCTATTGAAGCATAACTGTCTTGGTTGCCACAAAACAGAGTACTTTTGCCATATATAAACATTATTGACTCTCATTGAAATAATACATTTAAATATTCCAACATACCTAAAATCGATATACATATATAGAAATATTTTTAATAATTTTATTGTAATAATGTCACCATATCAATTTATTTTTATAAATTACCATAGGATGGCTGGGCACAGTAGCTCACGCCTGTAATCCTAGCACTCTAGATGACCGAG
>CAUYPO010006710.1:0-79354 GCA_963574435.1 Cheirogaleus major
TTAGTTGGCCAATTAATTTCTTTCTATTTTTAATAGAGATGGGGTCTCGCTCTTGCTCAGGCTGGTTTCGAACTCCTTAGCTCAAATGATCCGCCCACCTTGGCCTCCCAGAGTGCTAGGATTACAGGCGTGAGCCACCACGCCCGGCCCTTTTTAATCTTTTAATCACTTAATAATCATTTCTGTTGATTCTCTAAAATCTCTGCAATTATGCTAATCACTCCTTAATATTGGTCACAATGTTAAACTTTAATGTAAGGCAAATGTGCTAAAACATTCATAAAGACTGTTGAGTTTCATTTTTTGCTGGGGTTATTATTGAGGGGACAGTTTTTAAACATTTCATCTCAAACACAGCCAGGTGTTCATCATATGCTTCTAATTTTCCATTCAGTCTTGAAATTGTGAATGACTTATTTCATGTCTTGATTGTACACATAACAACTAATATCATTCCTGCTAAAATTTCATTCAACATCCATTGCTACCATATCCCGGGAACCATATTTGAACACACGGATGTATCTGATTGAGGACATCCACTAGCATTCTGCCATGTTTCACTAATCTGTCAAAGTAAGTCTGAATTATTAATATATTTGCCATCTCAAGACATTAAAAAGTTCCAATACCATACTGACACCTAATGAATATCATTTTGATTATATATTAAAATAATAGTGGATATAAACCATACTGACCTCAGATCTGCTCCCAAATATTTTAATTACTAGATCAGTCAGAATGCCTGGGTTCAAATCTGGGCTCTATTACTTACTAGCTGTATAAACTTAGGAAAGTTGCTTAATGTCTCTGTGCTTCCATATCCTCATCTATAAAATGGTAATAATATTCTTTGACTCACAGAATGTAGGAATAGTTGACTAGTTAAAACTGCCTAACAAATGTTAGCAGTTTTAATTTCTAGCCAACAAGAAAATTGCAGGGAAAAGGAAATAAAAAATTCCATGCAAATATGTTGTCTGTGCGCATGTGTGCACACAGTCACATAGAAACCCAACTACATGCTGCCTATAAGAAACTCACTTTACCTGTAAAAATATAGACAGACTGAAGGTGAAGGGGTAACAAAAAAAGATATTCCTCACATATGGAAAACAAAAATGAGCAGAAGTAGCTATACTTAAATAAAATAAACTTTAAGTCAAAAACCATAGAGAGAGACAAGAAAAGTCTCTTAATCTCCAGTCTCCAGTCTCTTAATCCAGGATATCCTGGATTAAGCTTAAGCCCGTTATCCAAAATGAGGAGACACAAGATTTGGAAAATGAGCTACACATCTACTCGCCATCAAATTGGTACTGACTGATTAAAACTATGGTGCTCAAATGGTGGTAGTGTTCACCAGGGATTGTGGGGGGGAGACCCACATCTTAGGGATGAAGCGAGCATTGTGGGGGGGGAAGGGAATACCTCTAACCCTTCTTAGGGAGAGGCAAAGATATACAATGTAACCAAAATGTCAAAAAAACAAGACAAACAAAAAAAACTTGTATCTAGTGGTGGGCAGGTGGGAGGGGGGAGGAGGGGAAGGGTATATACTTACATAACGGGTGCGGTGCGCACCATCTGGGGGTTGGACATGCTTGAAGTTATGGCACAGCGGGGTGGGGGAGGGATGGCCGGGGCGATATATGTAACCCTAACAATATTTGTACCCCCATAATTTGATGAAATAAAAGGAGGAAAGAAAAAGAAAAAAAAAACAATTATAAGCACATATGCACCCAACACTGGAGCATCCAGATAAATAAAGAAAATATTATTAGATCTAAAGGGAGAGATAGACGCCAACACAAAAATGGGAACTTCAACATCCCATTCTCAGCATTAGACAGATCACCTGAACAGAAAATCAACAAAGAAACATCAAATTTAAACTGTAGTATAGACCAAATGTACCTAACAGACATTTACAGAATATTCATCCAACAGTGGCAGAATACATATTCTTCTCATCAGCATATGGAATATTCTCCAGGACAGATCATATGCTAGGCCACAAAACAAGCTTCATCAAATTTTAAAAAATTGAAATCATATCAAGAACCTTTTCTGACCACAATGGAATAAAACTAGAAATCAATTAACAAGCGGAACTTTGGAAACTGTTCAAATACATGGAAATTAAACAACATGTTCCTGAAAGACCAATGAGTCAAGAAAGAAATTAAAAAGGGAATTTAAAAATTTCTCGAGTGAAAATAGACATATAACATATCTAAACCTATAAAATACATGTAAGGCAGTACTAAGAAGAAAGTGTATAGTAATAAATGCCTACATCAAAAAAGTAAAAGGATTTCAAATAAACACCCTAACAATGCATCTCAAGGAACTACAGAAGCAAGAACAAACCAAACCCAAAATTAGTAGAAGGAAAGAAATAATACAGATCAGAGCAGAAACAAATGAAATAGAGACAAAAAAAAAAAATTAAAAAATCAACAAATGAAAAGTTTTTTGAAAAAATAAGCAAAATCAACAAAACTTTAGCTAGACTACAGAAAAACAAAGAAGATCTTAATAAATAAAATCAGAAAAAAAAAAGGAGACATTACAACCGATAGCACAGAAATACAAAGCGTCATTAAAGAAGGTTATGAACAACTATATGCCAACAAATTGGAAAAACCTAGAGGAAACAGATAAATTCCTGGACACACACCACCCACCAAGACTGATCCAGGAAGAAACAGAAACTTTAATCAACCAGTAATGAGTAACGAGATTGAAGCAGTAATATAAAAAGTTTCCCAACAAAGAAAAGCCCAGGACCTAACCTACCTAAATTCAGAAAAGTTGCAAGGTACAAAATCAACATACAAAAATCCGTAGTCCTATACACTAATAACAAACTAGCTGAAGAAAAATCAAGAAAGTAATCCCATTTACAATAGTTACAAAAAAATAATAAAATATCTAGGAATAAATTTAACCAAGAAGTTAAAAGAACTCTATAATGAAAACTAGAAAACTGATCAAAGAAATTGAAGAAGACACAAAAAATTGGAAAAGATGTCCATGTTTATAGATTGGAATAGTAAATACTGTATTGTTAAAATGACCACACCACCTAAAGTGATCTACAGATTCAATGCAATCTCTATCAAAATACCAATGATGTTCTTCACAGAAATAGAAAAAACAATCCTAAAATTCATATAGAACCACAAAGACCTCAAATAGCTAAAGCAATCTTGAGCAAAAGGAACAAAGCTAGAGGCATCACACTACCTGACTTTAAAATATACTATAAAGCTATAGTAACCAAAACAGCAGGTACTGGCGTAAAAACAAATGCATAAACCAATGAAGCAAAATAGAGAACTCAGAAATAAATCCACAATATTTATAGCCAATTTATTTTTGACAAAGATATCGAAAATACATTGGGGAAAGGACCAAGTCCCTTTAATAAATGGTACTGGGGAAATTGAGTATTTATATGCATAAGAATGAAATTAGACCTAGATCCCTATCTCTCACCATATACCAAAATAAACTCAAAATGGATTAAAGACTTAGTGTATGATCTGAAACCATGAAACTACTAGAAGAAAATATAAGGAAAACACTTCAGGAAATTGGTCTGCGCAAAGATTCTATAATTAAGACCTCAAAATCATAGGCAACAAAAACAAAAATAGACAGATGGGATTATATCAAACTAAAAGGCTTCTGCATAGCAAAGGAAACAACAGAGTGAAGAGACAACCAGAAGAACAGGAGAAAATATATGCAAACTATTCATAAAATAAAGGATTAATATCCAGAATATACAAGGAACTCAACAGCAAAAAAATCAAGTGACCCAATTAAAAAGTGAGCAAACAAGTATATAGAAAAATGTTCAACATCACTAATCATCAGGGAGCTGCAAATCAAAACCACAATGAGATATCATCTTACCCCAGTTAATATGGCTATTAACAAAAAGACAAAAAATAACAAATTCTGGTGAGGATGTGAAAAAAAAGGAAGTCTTATACACTGTTGGTAGGAATGCAAATTAGTACAGCCATTACGGAATACAGCATGGAAGTTCCTCAAAAAGCTAAAAATAGAACTACCATATGATCCAGCAATCTCATTAATAGGTATATATATCCAAAGGAAAGGAAATCAGTATATCAATAATACATCTGCATTCCTGCAAGTTTATTGTAG
The DNA here is from genome assembly GCA_963574435.1 of Cheirogaleus major. NCBI lineage: Eukaryota > Metazoa > Chordata > Mammalia > Primates > Cheirogaleidae > Cheirogaleus > Cheirogaleus major. Next base: position 4,192 of record CAUYPO010006710.1, read on the forward strand.
CACTATTCACAATAGCTAAGATATGGAATCAACCTACATGCCCATCAACAGATGAATGCATAAAGTAAATGTGATACACACACAATGGAATACTATTTAGCCATTAAAAATGAAATTCTGTTATTCATGGCAACATGGATAAGCTGGAGGACAACATATTATTTATTTTTCAGAAAAAGAAATACTGCATGTTCTCACCCATATGTGAAAGCTAAAAAAGTTGATCTCATAGAAGCATAGAATAGAATAGGTGTTATTAATGGCTGGAAAGAGTAGAGTGGAGAGGAAGATAGGGAGAGGTTGGTTAACAGACACAAAATCATAGCTAGATAGGAGGAATAAGTTCTAGTGTTCTATAGCACTTTAGGGTAAAAATAGCTATTGAAAAAACACAATAAATTATTCTTTACTATATAGTTCTAACATTTTTAATGTTACCAGCACCAAGAAATCATAAACATTTCAGGTGATGGTATGTTAATATTACCCTGATTTGATCACTACACATTGTATACACGTATCAAAATATCACACACACATAAGTAAATATAATTATTGTGTTAATTTAAAACAATAAATACATACATAAGAGAGAGGTATTGCTTAAAAAGAAAGCAACATTAGTCAGAATGTAAATCATGTATTTCTAGAGATTTGTAAAATATCATTAACAGATTTTAGTTTAGAGTACATAGGCATGTGACCCTCAAGGCCAATATTTGCTAGAATATGATTTGCTGTAGTGATCGAAGGTAAATCTTATTTTAACTACCGGCAGAGATGGAAAGAGACTGTGATCTCTTTGAAATTACTATGGTTAAGATAAAATACACTTAACATAGCAAGTTAATACCACAGTATTTCATATTAAATGAAGATATAATGGGTCTTTTATTGTTAGGCATTGTGCCTGGTAAACTGTTCACAGGATAAATATAGAAAAATAACCTAAAAAATGTATGTGTAGCATATATCTATGTGTGTGTGTATGTGTGTATATATATGTGTGTGTGTGTGTATGTGTATGTACAAGAGTTGTCCGGAAAGTATACAGCCATGTAATATGAACACATTTTGTGTGTGTGTGTGTTTGTATGTATATTTTACCCCTCCACAACCCTTCTCAACAGCTGCCTACTTGCTGAAGAAAGCAAGGCACTATAGTGGATAGAGCACTGGTTTGGGGATTTGAAAACCTGAGCTAAAACCTGATCCTATTCCCCAGCTGGTTGTAAGACTAGGGTAATTCATTTAACTCTTTAGACTTGACTTTCTTCATGTAGAAAATGAGAATTGACCAAAATAATCTCTAATATACCTTCCACCTCCAAAATGCTTACTTCATTAAGACTTCAGTGAAAAATTTGGGATGGCAAAACTTTTTTTGATTATCCAGATAATCCAGATACTATAAAGTTACTCATTCTACATGCAGTAAATGGAGCACCTATAATATGCAAGGTACCATGTAATGTACAGTGATATAAAAAATCACTAAAAAGCATGCTGTTTTTTCTAAAGAATTCCAGAGTTCAATAAAGACAAGCATGCAAACACATTACACTACAATGTAACATTCAGTAATTTATCACAATCATTGGGCATCTGAGTGCTCAGAATACAATGAAGGGCAAAAATTGTCATAGTACTTACCTTCAAAGAGGTTATTACCCAATTGGATAAACATGCATTAGGCAGATAAGTGCAAACTATAAACCCTATAAAGCTGCAGTCCCCAACCCCATACACCCCTGTTAGGGAGCTCCGCCACCCCTTTTCCCTCTGCTCCCACCCATGGAAAAACTGTCTTCCATGAAACCAGCCCCTGGTGCCAAAAAAGATGGGGACCAGTACTGTAAAGGAAAGACAAAACCGTATAATAAAAGAGTACAACAAGGGGACCTAATCTGGTCAGGAAAGTTTCCCGAAAGAAGTGATTTGGGGTTAAGATCCAAAAGTTGAAGAGAAAAGAGAAGACAATTCCATACAGAGGGAATGTGGGCCCTTAACAGCAGAAGGCAGCTTAAAGATTTTGAGAAACTGAAAGAAGACTAGCATAACTAGAAGTATGAAGAGAAAGAGAGAGAGAAAGAATTGGAACTGTAGTCAGGGGCCAAGGTATGCAGAGCTTTGTTTGTGGGTCATGATGAAGAGTCCGTTCTTTATCTTTAGGACAGCATGAAGGTGCATATGAATGAGTGACATGATCAGATTTGCATTTTAAAAAGTTACTCTGGTTGCAGCTTGGAGAACAGATTGGAAGAAAAAAAGAATGAGTCAAGGCAAACCAGTTAGAGGACTTCTGATCTCACCTTTAAGTAAGAGATGGTGGAATAAGAAATAGTACAAAGCATACATAGTGAGTGAGTGCTACAGTAGCTAAGTATACAATTAAAACATTAAGGTAAAGGTAAGAAAAAAGAAAAGGCTCTACAGAGGTTATGCTTTTACTACATCTAGTAAATGAACAGAGGAAACAGGATGCATAAAATATGGTAATGTGAAAAAGCACAGCAATTGTGTACCTACAAAAAAGAGTAATGGTGTCCAAAATGAAGTATACAAGGTAACACAGTATAATAAAGGAGGAAAACAGAATTTCTATTTATTCATATTATATTATGTAAAAGATATGCTATATATAAATATTGAATCTATAAAGTAACAGTAAACATGAATATTTATAAAGGGCATCCTTAATATCTTTTTTTAACTGACAAGGTGTATATTCAAAAAGTTTGGGGTCCACTGGTCTAAACTCAAGGTGCTGGAGACAAGAAGCTCCAAAATGGAATACTAGAAAAGTAGGCTGGGATAAGATCATAATGTTTAGACTTTATTCTGTATGCAATGGAGAAACATTTAGAAGATTTAACCAGAAGAAGAATCTGATCAGGCTTGCATTTTATTAAGACCAATCTAGTATTAAAGTGAGGGAATATGGAAGCCTAGAGAAAACAAGATAAAATAATTGCAATAGTCTAGGCAAGAAATGATCAGGGCCTGAATTAAGCCAGTGGAACTGGAGTGCTGAAATCAATTTTAAGAGTTCAGAATTCAGATCACAGAATTTAATGAATTAAAATTGGCATTAGTGAACTAGAATTAGAAAGTAGAATAAAGAGAGGAGTTTATTAAAACTCCCAGGTTTCTGGTTTAGGAGCAACAACTCTGGGTTAAGAAATGCAGGAGAAAGGGGTTATTTAGCTTTTCACAATCTCTTAAGAGAAGGTGGGATAAGCATAAGATAAAACAAATGTCTGTTAACTATCCTGGCCCGGTAGCCAGATGAAAATGCAGACCTGAAAATGATACTAGAGATCTAGATAGAAGTGGACTGAAGAATCATCAGAGAACAGGGGATAGTAAAAGCAGACCAGAATGTGCTGTGCCCATGTTAAAAAAAAAAAAGGAGGGGGACGCTGGAGGGAAGTCCAGGATAAAACACCGTACCCCATTTGACACCTATCAAATGAGAGCGTCGCAGTTCATAGTAAGAAAGTATGTGCTACACTCCTGTGCTGACATTTCACCTGCTAAGGACTGCCCACATGTAGGGGCAAAGGATCAAGTCCTCCGCTGTTTTTGAGGATTTCTTTCTTTTAATTTATCATTTTAAAAAGCTGAAACAGACCGACACGGTCCTATTTGGTTCCACTGACACCCGCCCCACAGCCCAGCCTGGGTCTGAAGACTCCAGGTTTCCCTCAGCTGTTGTGTATCTGACGTCTTCCAAGGCGCTCACAGCCACGACACAGCCAGCCTCCCAGGGCTCTGTCGTCAAAGAGCCTGACTCCTACCTCGATCTGACTAGCTGCAAAGCTGCCGAAGTACAAGAGCAACAACGCTGCCAGGGCAGTCAAAGCCCGGCCGAGGCAGTAGGTGGCGGCCATGTCTGCTCGCTTAAGGCTTCCAGCACCTGGAAGGGCGGAGCAAGTGCCGTAAAGCAGAGCGGCGGGGTTTTTGTGTGTTTTATTTTTTGCGACGCCGCCCCACCACCTAGAGGTCGCCCCTCGCTAGTCTTTAGAAGTCAGCGCTTCTGGCTAACTGGTTTCCCGCGTAGCTGGGACGAAATATGTGAACGGTATTGACCTTTTATCTTTAACTGCATTTTCAGTTTTTGTATTGTAAAATAGATGTAACATTTAAGAAAAAAATGTGAAAGGTGAGGGGGAAGCACATGATCCCATAAACTTTTAAAAGTTATTTTTTCCTTTATCCTTGCCCTCCCCTTTTTTTTTTCTTTTGCATAGTGCTGCCAGTTCTTGGCATATATGAAGCTGGATGTGGGAAAAACAAGAGTTTTAAAAAGGTGATTGATTAGATAAGTTTCAAATGGGAATCTGGGTGAGTGCTGCAACTCTTAGGCTTGGAGTCTACTACATAATAAAAGGTCGAACATAGGGAAGGTAGTTAAATTTTTGTTTCTTCTGTAGTTTTGGAGCTAACGCCTGTCTCAAAGAGACAAAGATCATATATATGTTCCACCATTATATTGAATATATGCATTCAATTTTAAATTTTGCTTTTCATCCAGGGTGACATAAACGTTTCCATGCTGCTTCATAAACAGTTTTAACGTTTAATGGTAACATGAAATGCCATCCATTATTCATGCCGTAGCCAAAGTCATTGTTCCTGAACTGGACAATGGGAAGTTTTTAAGTTTTACTGTGAAAATTATATTGTGAAGATTACCACTGTGCGTTTGGCTTTTTACATCTGTTGAATTATCTTCTTTGAATAATTTTCCTGGAATAGGAATCTTGGGTCAAAAGAATCAAAAATATTTTAATAGCTATCCTTGATGTTGCTTTCCAAAGTATACAAACTTGCAGTGCTATCAGAATTCACAACCCGACACCAAATTATGCCATTTTTTTTCCTTTAAATTCCTTGGTATAAAATGTTATCTCAAGGTTGTTAGACTTGTTCTTTGGTTACTTTGAAGATCTGATGTTTTTCTTGTGTTTGTAAACTATGTATGTATGTCCTCTGACGTACATTTTATGTTCATATATTTAGTTTTACATGCAAATTGGATACTTTTATAAAGTGACATTAACCTCTGCCATATTTCATGCTGTTGCTTTTCCTGTTCTCTTGTCTCTCTTTCCCTTTTGTTTTGTTTCTATTGCACTTTGTGAGAGATTTAATGCTAGATCAGGGGTGGGGAACCCTAAGGCCACAGGTTCCCCACCCCTGTGCTAGGTAGTCAAATTTTCCATTCTGTGGAGCCTAGAAACTTAACACACTACTAGAATGTCTTCCATTTATTCATTAATTCAACAAATATCTATTCTATGATAATATACCAGGATATTGCAGCAAGAAATGCTTAAAAGGTTCTTGCTCTTGTGAACCTTACATTCCAGTAAGGAAAGCAGATAATAAGATAAAGAAAAACAAAGGCAATAAATTAACAGTGATACAAATAAAGTAAAATAATAGAAAGTGAAAGGAGGAGACACTACTTCAGTGGGGTCATCAGGGAAAACCTTTTGTAGAGACCTTTTTAATCTGAGACCAGAATGACAAGAAAAAGCTAACCATGCGAACATCTGAGGGCAACACATTTCTAATACTTATTTTATTTATTTTTTTAATGTTATGTTTAACTCTTCAACTATCTGGAGTGTATTTTGGTACCGGAGTCCCCATTTTATCTACAGGGGATAAATTCCAAGACCCCCAGTGGATGCCTGAAATCTTGAATAGTACTGAACCCTATTATATACTATATTTTTCCTATATATACATATCTTTGATAAAGTTTAATTTATAAGTTTGGGATAGTAAGAGATTAACAACAACAACATAACAGAACAGTTATAACAATATACTGTAATAAAAGTTATGTGAATGTGGTCTCTCTCCGCCCCCTAAAAAAATATCTTATTGTACTGTATTCACCTATTTTCAGAACAAAGTTGACCATGGGTAACTGAAACCATGGAAAGCAAAACATCAGATAAAGGAAATTGCTGAATATGCTGTAAGATATTGTGTGAGTTCCCTATATTACTGCATAAAAAACCACCCAAAATTTTGTGGTATGTTCAAGCCCAGAGATGCAAGGCTGAAGATTCAGGGAGACATGATTCTGTGGGGGTCATTTCTTACCACCTGTTTTACCAAATTGGTATTCTGTTTGCCTCTTGATACTCCTTTATTAAATTCTTGTAAGAAATACAGTATTTCTAGGCATTCTGTTCTCATCTGTTAAAATACATGTCTATTTTGAGGCCAGTACTGTGTTGTTTTAATTGTTGCTTTTAATGTGTCTTTTTATTTGGTAATTAGGGCTAACCATTTCATTGTATTTCATTTTTCAAAAAATTCTTTGATTTTACCTGGTAATTTACCAACCAGATACACAAAGTTTTTCAACTTAAAAGAAATACTACTTGGATTTTTTATTGGGATTATATAAAATCTATTAATAAATTTAAGAGAAACTGGCATCTTTATAATATTTACTTATCTGAGAACATGAAAGTCTTACTTATTTGTGAGGGTTTTTTTTAATTTCTTAGTAAAACTTTAAGCCGCAGGTATCTATTATTAAACAACTTTGCAAGTATCTTTAACATTTGTTAAAATAATGGATTTTCATATTATGTGGGAAATATATATAAATTATTATATGTGTGTATAATATCTGTAATAATTTATTCTACTGAGTTGATGTGCAGGTCATATTTTATGTCCAACTGTTCTTTCATTATTTTGATAAGAATTATTTCATTATTTTAATGATGAAAATTATTAATTTTTATTTGATAAATTGTTTTGACTTCTCTAGTTTTAAAATAATACCTGTGAATTATCTGTCTCTTCCTTTACAGTATTATTTCTTGTATTTCTTTGTTACAGCTTATGTTATGGCTCAATATTAATTAATAATGTTGATAGCAAACAGCTCTTCTTATTTTGTTTTATGTTTTAAAATGAATGCCTTTAGTACCTTTCTGTTAAGTCTTTCATTAGCCCTTGGATTAGAATAAATACTCATTGTCACGTTAAAGAAGTAGATTTCTATTTCTCTTTGTTTTTTCATTAACATTTAATGGTAACATGAAATGCCATTCATTATTGATGCCTCAGCCAAAGTAATTGAAAGTTTTTAAGTTTTACTGTAAAAATAATATTAATATAATAAAGAGTACTTAAAGGTTTTTATTAATAACAGTAGGATACAGCAAGCTTCATACCTAAATGAAGGACACATGAACAGATTTAAACACCATTCAATATCAGAAATAGTTCTTTTTAATATGTTTATATATGAGATAGCATTGTTTATAATTTGTTTAGTTGGAATTATTAACCATAGTCTGGTTATACTAGAATTCAATTTATTCATTAACTTAAGTTATTAAGTTAATTAATTAAGGCAATTTGGCAATTAAAAGCAAAAGCAAGTATTTGATTAATCAAAATTACATACACACAAGCAGCTGTATCTGTCTTTAATAAAGGTTTTTATAACTGATCCTCAGGGTAAGTCACACTGTAAAGTCTATTCATGCTGTTTTTACTATTGTTCTTCAATCAAATGATAACTAAGATTGACCCTACTGAGTTTAGAATCAAAACTAGATCACTGTTTATTCTTGCCCCTTCTTCTTACCTATTCCCCTTCCATATCTTCTTTTTTTCTCTCTTTTTCTCTCTCCTCTTTTCTGCACCAAAAACACAATTGTGTTATTCATTCACTCAACAGATATTTATTAAGCACCAACTATGTACCAGGTATTGTGCAAGGCACAGACAATGCAAGAGAGATCAAAAATTAAACAAGCTCCTGCCCTCACAGAGCTCACAGTCTAGGGGAGCCAGACATTAATAGTAGAAGCATTTAAACAAATGTAGAAGTTTAGCGGGAGAGTTCCTAGCAGGAGATCCAATCATTTAAGACAAACTAAAGCAGTTTTCTCTGAGAAATTGGAGTGAGCTGAAATTAATAAGTTAATGAGGAAAAGATGGAGAATAGCTTTCAGGGCAGAGGAAACAGCCCTTGCAAAGACCCTGTGGCAGAATGGAGCTTGGCTTATTAGAGGAACTTTTAGTATGGCATTGGTCTTGCAGTTCAAAGAAAAGAGTGTGACAAGATAAGGCTGAATTACTAAGCAGGTGCCACCTCTCTTCAAGGCCTTGTGGGTCAAGTTATGGATTTTGGTCTGTATCCTGAGAGATGGAAATCCTTACAATGGGATAGATCGTGCTGGCTCCAATGAGGAGAATGGCTATAGGTAGAGTGTTTGAAAGGCCATTGCTATAATCTAGACAATGGTAGCACAGACCAGTGTTAAGAGTTGAAATGATGAAAAATGGGGAGAACCAATAGGGATTTTAGAATTATAACTAAACAAGCATGGTGATGGGTTATATCTGGGAAGTAAGAGGACAATATCAAGAATGACTTTTGAATATCTGGCTTGTACAACTGAACGCATAGTACTACCATTTTTTTTTTTTTAAACATAGGAACCACAGGAAGTGGAGCAGGTTTAGGATTTATATACACATGAAGTCTGGTTTAAATATTTACCCAGAGCAATTCGGAAGACAAACTTGTATAAACCTATTATAAATACTTTTGTGACTACTAAATAAATGTTACAAAATAAAATGAGTAGAAAGGATAAATTTAATCAGGATGAGAACATGACCTCTGAGAGAGATTTTACAATGTGCTTTGTACTGTATAGTCTAATTGCTACAGATGAGTCTGTTTGCTACAACAATCAGTGCCTAAAAGAGAGGGAAGCCTTTCATATCTGACAGTCAAAATGCTTCTTTAGACAAGATAAAATTCAATAAAATGAAATTAGATATACAATAAAATATAAATAGAAAAAAAAATTAAAACAAAGCAAAAGGCTGTCATTCCCTTGGAATGTATTTGTGTATTTTTAGGAAGTGTATTTGTATCATTTCCTACTTCTGATTTTGATATTGGATCACCTTGAATTCCATTTCAGTTTGGCCTGAAATGCTTTTCTCCCCTCCTTCAGAGAGCCACTTAACAATAGTTTGTTATTCTGCTGTAATCCATTTCCATCTCATGACCTTCTCATTAGCTTCAGACTAACCCATAATAACATTGCTTCAGTGCAAGACTAGAGCAACTGCCCTTCAAAGTCTCATTTTTGGATATCCTGTGCTATTATAAAATGGCATAATGACCTAGACATAAAGTCATGTCAATGTTTTAGCAACGTAAAACTTGCTGTCTCATTGATAGTGTAGTCCTCCATTGTCAATCAAGAAGCCCCTGGTTCTATTGGTACAAAGCTAATTGATGGAAAGTTCAGTTCCCCATGAGCTGAGAATCTCCTGCAAATGCAGTTGATTTTATTCAGTTGTACATTGATTTTATTCATTAAGCATGTTGTGAGATTCTCTGAAATCCCAGGGACATTTAGTAGATTAATTAATTACACTATGTAATTTAAAGTGTGGGACATCCTGAAAGACCACTCTTAGGAAGATACTGGAGTGGTGGAAAGGGGAAGGAGTGTGTGTTTTTTATAGAAAATTGCTAGAAGGGTACCATGGTAGGCAGAAAAGATGTGTATGTCCTAATCCATAGAACCTGTGAATATATTACCTTACTTGACAAAAGGGATTTTGCAAATGTGATTAAATAAGGAACTTGAGATGGGGAGATTATGCTGAATTATCTGGGTAAGCCCAAGGTAATCACAAGAGTCCTTATAAGACAAGAGTGACAGAGAAGAAAAAGACAGTTGAAGACAGATGCAGTGGTCAGGGTGATGAAGGCCCACCAGCCAAGGAATGTGATAGCTTTTCGGAGCTGAAAAAGGCAAGGAAATGAACTCTCACCTGGAGCCACCAGAAGGAATACAGCTCTACCAACCTGTTTTGGACTTCAGATTTCCAGAAGTGTCAGATAATATATTTGTTTTAAACCACTAAATTTGTGGTTATTTGTATGGCAGCAATAGGAAACTAATACAGATACTTATTATACTGTTAGCAGTGGTTATCCCTTGGAGATTTGGCAATGAAGATTGGGGTCTAGTAGGACTTTTGCTCTTCATTCTTCAGTGTTATTTGAAATTTTTTGTTTTATCATGGATTTACATTGCTTCTTAAGTAAAAATAATCATTTAAAGAAAAAGTAGATAATATTAAGTGAAATGACAGTATAGAAAATTATACAGAGAGTTAAAATGTTATCAGGGTTTTTTCCTGAAGTATTAAGAGTGTGAGCATTCTGTTTTCATTTATCCTCTCAATCACTCAAAGTATTCACTGAGCATCTCCTCTGTGCTAGAGAGAATGTGCTCAGAACTGAGAACACAGTAGAGAGTAAAGTAGATGCCATTCCTACCTTCATGGAACTTATATATAGTAGAGAGGGCAGATGTTACACAGATAATTGCACAAATTATTAATGATATTGTAATAAGTTCAACAAAGGAGAAATACAGGTGACATCCCCATGTAGTAGGGAGCGTAACCTAGTCAGGGAATACTTTCTTAAGGAACCTCAGCATGGAACTAAAGGATAAATGGGAATTTGCCAGGCAGAGAGAGGAAATTTTTTTTACAAAGAGCAAATATCACTTTTTATCAGGAAAAAATGAACACTTTTAATGTTTTTTCTTCTAAAGAAATAACTAACACTCCTCCCTCCCTTTATATCTGGTAACAGCAGCTGCTCAGTGCTGGAAATGGTCTGCTCTTTCTGCTTAATTTAACCAAATTCAGTTTAATGTTCAGACATTTTCTCTCTTGTTCAAGTACTTCAGTAAAAATGAAATATTTCAGTGGATACATTGAAGTCAATAGACAAAAAAGTATATAAAAAAAAGGGGGGGTTACGTTGCCTCCTTGTCCAGATCTTACATTAAGAAAATATTAGATTTATTATATTTTGGTGGTCCACCTATGAAAAAGAGCTGTGATATGTCCTTAATGTTGACCTTGAGGGAACTAAGACCTAGCTTCTTTGCCACTTGAAGTTCTGTTTTTATTGGATAAAAATTAAGGAACACAAGTGAAGAAATACAGAACAAGAATTATTTTGAAATCAACACAAAATATCACTAATGGAATTTTTCTCAAAAGAATTTCATAAATGAAGTAGGTATCACTGGACATTAAAAAGTAAGGATTCCAAGTTTTTCAACATTAGAATCTTCTAATTCTTATAATTTCCAGATGAGTAGTAATTTTCCAGACTATGCTTTGAGCTTACTTTGGGCAGGGGAGGGGGAAGAATAATATCTCTATAATAAACATACACGAATGATTTTTTTTTTTTTTTTGAGACAGTCTCACCTTGTTGCCCGGGCTAAAGTGCCATGGTGTCAGCCTAGCTCACAGCAACCTCAAACTCCTGTGCTAAAGTGATCCTTCTGCCTCAGCCTCCCGAGTAGCTGGGACTACAGGTATGCACCACCGTGCCCACCTAATTTTGTCTATATATTTTTAGCTGTCTAAGTAATTTCTTTCTATTTTTAGTAGAGACGGGGTCTCACTCTTCTCAGGCTGGTCTCAAACTCCTGAGCTCAAATGATCCACCCACTTTGGCCTCCCAGAGTGCTAGGATTACAGGCGTGAGCTACCACGTCCGGCCCACTAATGATTTTTGAGTTAAGTACTAACATCTCTAGGAAAACCAAAAGAAAAATAGGAAGAGCCTATTAATAAATACCATGCCATCAAAAGTCACTCAGTGAAGTGCTGTCAATTTTATTTAATTGATCCTTTTTGGTTGTTATTTCCTTGCTTTGCAGTACACTTGTTTGTCTATAAAACTTTGAGTGGTAATGTCCTTTAAGGAGAATCAGCATAAATGTGCCTGTGTTTAACAAAAAATATATCATAATGTAAAATTGACTTACAATGATGATGACATGAGAAGTTATATGCTATTTATGACAGATATCAGCTAAATTACATATAGAAGATACTATAAATAAAGATATCAATGAAAGTATCATAAAAATGGGATATTATAAGTTCAGATATCCTTGCTACAGATGCAATAAAATGTTTAGGGGCTGTAGTTGGTTGAATAGTGTTCCCCCAAAATTTATGTGTGCCAAGAACTTCAGAATGTGACCTAATTTAGAAATAGTGTCTACTTTGAAGATGTCATCAAAGTAAGGATCAAGATGAGATCATAGTCGATTAGGTGGGCCCTAAATCCATTATCTGGTATCCTTATAAGGAGAGGAAAGGGCACAGAGAGATATAAGTAGAAAAGAAGGCCATGTAAAGATGGAGGAAAATATTAGAGTAATGCAATTACTAGGCAAAGAATGCCAAAGATTGCCAGAAGCCACCAGAAGCTGGGAAGAAGCAAGGAAGGGTTTTTCCTGAGAGCCTTTACAGGGAGCATAGCCCTTACGACACCTTGATTTCAAACTTCTAGCTTCCAGAACTATGAGAGAATAAATTTGTGTTGTTTTAAGCCACACAGTTTGTAATAATTTGTTACAATGGCCTCAAGAAACTAATATAGAACATAACATAGCTATTTTCATAACCAACCAACTTTTTTTAGTAGTATGCTATCTGTATTCATTATTTCCTCCACTTCTTTACCTTCTTTTATGGTAGAAATACAGACCAACAAAGAGAACAGTTTGTTCTGTGATGTTTATAACAATCAGTATTTGTTTATTCAACAAAAATTTGAACACTAGATCAGTTAGGATTATTTTGCCTACAAGTAATAGAAAACCCCACTCAAGGTAACTTAAGCCATAAGGATATTTAATTACATGGCAGTACTAACAGTCTACTGAAAGGTTGTTTCAAAGTTGGTGTGCAAACTTGATGATTTCTCCAAAGGCCAAAGGGCCTGGGAGCAGGCAATGGGCTTTGTGCAGAAAGTACCTAGCTAGGGGACAGCAGTGCTTCTGCTCTGCCATCTCGATATATTGGCTTTGGAATTCTGATTTGTTCCTCATGGTAGCTGAATGGCAGCTAAAGCTCCAAGTATCATATACTTACCTTTTATTAGGGAACACAATCTTAGTAGCCTCCTAACACACTTATCCTTATGTTTGATTGTTCAGGTCTTGGTCACATGCCCATTTCTGGACCAATCCCTGACAAGGGTCCAGGATTGGTAAGAGTACTCAAGATCAATCACTATTTGTTCCACAGGGCTTGTAATATTGCTTCAGAAAAAGAGGGTTTCTAGAGCAAGGAAGAAAAAAGAGAATTGCTGGGTCAAAATATGTGCATATTTAATATGTCTAGCTAAACTCCCATAAGTAGTGCATGAGGATTCCTACGTCCCCGCACTTGGCATTTCTCATCTTTTTTCCATTCTAGTAGGGAAGTGATAGTTCGTTGTTTTAATATTCATTTCTCAGATTACTAATACTTTTGAGCATATCTTCATATTCTTGTTAACCTTTTGAATTTCCTCTATTACAAATTTCCTGTTTATATTCTACCACTTTTTAAGTTGTGTTTCCTATCCTTGTCAATTTGCAGAGGTTCCTTACATAGTCCAGATATTTAATCCTTTGTTGATTTTAGACATTTCAAATATGTTTTCCCCATTCGGTCATTGGTCTTTCAACTTTTTCCACCGTACCCTTCACTAAACAGAAATTGTTAAATTAATAAAATTAAAGTATACATACCTCATGGAGTAATCATTAACTTTAAATATGATAATGTATGTAAAACTCTTGGCCACAGTGCCAGGTACAAAGTTAAGAACTCAATAAGTAAATCTCAGATATTATTAAGTATTATGGTTGCATTCATTTGACACTATCTATGCCAGAAGATTTGCAGTTCTCTTTTGCTCCTATGACACCCTACATGTATTTGTTTTGTAGCACCTGTTATACTGTCCCCCATGGTAGTCATATTGAATTCTTTCAGGCCAAGGACATCAAATGCCTTATCTTTTATTCCAATGACGTAGGACAATGCTAAAAGGTGCTTAATAAGTGTTAGTTAAGTAAATATATAAATAAATGATTTTCCAAAGAAATTTAATTAATGAAAACTACTAATTGAGGGAAAAAATAACTCTAGAAACCATGAAAAAAATTAGGTTAAAAAATGAAATAGTAAATATTTGCAGAAGACACATCTGGTAAAAGATTTATCTAAAGTATACAAAGAATACTTAAAAGTCAACAATAAGAAAACAACCTGATTAATAAATAAACAAAAGAACATACACCTCACCAAAGAGATGGCAGATAAGCATATGAAAAGATGCTCAACATCATATGTCATTAGAGAATTGCAAATTAAAACAACAATGAGATACCACTGCATACCTCTTAGAATGGCCAAAATCCTAAACTTTGAAAACACCAAATGCTGCTGAGAATTGGGAGCAACAGGAACTCTTATTCATTGCAGGGAGGAATGCAAAATACTATAGCCACTTTGGAAGACAGTTTGATGGTTTCTCACAAAACTAAATATTTTACTATACAATCTAGGGATCGTTCTCCTTGATGTTTACCCCAATGAACTTATGAAACTTATGAACATAAGAAAACTTATGTCCACATGAAACCTGAACATGAATATTTAGAACAACTTATTCATAATTGCTGAGAGTTGGAAGCAACCAAGATGTCCTTCAATAGGTAAATGGATAAACTGTGGTACATCCAGCCAATTAAATATTATTCAGTGCTAAAAAGAAATGAACTATTAAGCCACGAAAAAACATGGACAAGCCTTAAATGCTTAATAAGTGAAAAAAGCCAATCTGGAAAAGGTACATATTGTATGGTTCTAACTGTACGACAGTCTGAAGAAGTCAAAGCTGTGGAGACAGTAATAAGAGCAATTGTTGCCAAGAGTTCGGGGAAAGGGGAGGGAAAATAGGCAGAGCACAAAGGGTTTTTAGAGCAGTGAAACAATTATATATGATACTGCAGTGGTGGATACACGCCATTATCCATTTTTCTAAACCCATAGAATGTATAACACCAAGAGTGAACTCTAATGTAAATTGTGGACTTTGGGTTATGATGATCTGTTAGTGTAGGTTCATAGACTGTAACTAATCTACCACTGTGATGAGGAATGTTGATAGTGGGGGAGGTTGTATGTGTGACAGGGGAGGAGGGTATATGGTAACTCTGTACTTTCTGCTCAATTTTGCTGTGAACATAAAACTGCTCTAGAAATAAAGTCTATTTTTTAAGATGAAATACATCAATAAAAAGTGTAGGTCATGTTATTGTCACACAAGAATAGACAATTAGCAAGGACCAAATTCAGGGAATTAATCTTAAAAAAGTGACATGGTATTTTGAAGAAGGCAAAACAAGTCAATTATTAGTAAGAAAAAGTGGGGACATTTTAAAAGATGACTCTGTATAATGCATAATTTTATTTTGACTAAGTGTTTTGTTAACCCCTAAACAATATTTTTAAACATAGCTGCTAACAAATAGCAAGATGGATGGATTGTAATTGCCAATAAGCAGAGCAATTGTATGGGGCAGTCAGCCCAAGGGAGGAGAAAAGTTACAGGACATGGATCACCCTAAGCACATAATCATTACCGAGACCTTTAGTGTTGGCTATATATCAACACTTGACAGATTCATCAACTACTGGGACATTCTCTTAGACTAATAAAATTTTTTAACAGCTAAAAATTTTACCCAGTGATGTACCTGAATTCACCCAAATTTCACCATTTTTCTGCAGAGTTATACTCACCATTTTGTATACACAGTTTTTTTTTTTAACATATATAGATGAGCGTCATTTATGGTTAAGGAAATTAGGGGCTTAAATTTTAGTTTGATAAATTTACATTAGCCATCAGAAAGAAATTCATGACCTTAATGTTTTTTTCAGGAAGTTGTAAACTACCCTCTCTGGAGATTTTTGAGACTGCTGTAAAGACTATATCCCTGTAATGGTTTTGGCAGTATGGTCTCTTCAGTAGTCATCTAAAATTATGTGATTCTATGTGTATGTCTTAATCTTCTTATCTGTGCATTTGGTGTTCTCATTGTCTAACGATCATACCTAAAATGTGGAACCCTTTCCACAAAGCCCCCAAAACCAACAGTGATCAGTCTTGACTAGAAATATTCTCAATTTCCTATTTGTTGAACTTCTAAAGTTGAACCTAACAATCTTACACATAATCACCATAAACTACTATTTATGGGGACTAATGTTGAACACAGAACCCTAGACCCCTCTTCAGGTCTTTAGTCTGTTGTGGCATAAGAGTTAAAAGGCAGCACTAGCATAAGGATTGCATGGGCTTTGGTCTCAGCAGAACATTACTAGTTGTGTCTCCTTTGGCAAGTTATATAATTTTTCTAAGCTTTGGTTTTTCTCATATATATAATGAGAATAATAAAAATGCCTGTGCTGTGGTTTAAATGTGTCTCCCAAAGTTCATGGGTTGGAAACTTGATCCCCAATGTGGCAATGTTGAGATGCCGAGCCTAATGGGACATATTTGGATTATGGGGGCACCGCCCTCATAAATGGATTAATGCCATTATTCCAGGAGTGGGTTCGTTATCATGGGACTAGCTTCCTTATATAAAACAAGGATGAGTTCAGCCCCTCTTGTTCTCTCTCTTGCCCTCTCTTTGCCCTTCTGCCATGGACAATGCAGCCAGAAGGACCTTACCAGAAATGGCCCCTCAATCTTGGACTTTCCAGCCTCCAGAACCATGAGCCAATACATTTCTATTCATTATAAATCACTCAGTCTATGGTATTCTATTATAGTAGCACAAAACTAAGATAGCCTACTTCATTGAGTTATTATGGGCTTAAATGAGATAATGCATATATGCATGCTAAAGTCCCTAGCTCAGTGTCCGATACATAATGAGCACTTGATTAATGTTAGTTATTAATATTTCCTCTTTCTGTCCCCTACCACCAGGCCCATTCCCTGTCTCTAGCAAGTTCAACATCTTGTTCTCTGCCTGCCCAAATAGCACATCACATTGCATGTCTATGGGGGCAAAAATTATTCTGGTAGTCTGACTTGTATCTGCACTATAAAATTTGCTTTCACTGGCTTCCTGAGTTTCACTTAGTTAATTAATAAAAACACTTATTTTCAATGTTTTTGTTTTTCCCACAACATTAAGGAATTCTTTTTAAAATTTATAATATTATTCCTAAAATTTATATTAATAGAAATAGTAAAGTAAATAGAGTTAAGTTATAATTCACATGGTTAAACATCTCTTACTGTTGTAGCATATTCTGGCAAAAAAGTAAACAAATTTTTCATGAAAACTAGATCTTTCATAGAATTTCTATTTATAACATCAGTTATGATGAAAAAGCCTAATTTTTTCATGTGTGATTTCAAAAGCTTTACTAATAAGAAATATTTTGTTTTGAATAGAAAAGTACCCATCAGTGAAAGATATCAGTTAATTTATATAGCTACTGCCTTATTGTTTCAAAAAAATACAAAACAAATTAGCTTTTAGGGGCATCATTGAGTATAGAGGTTTTAGAACACATTTAATCAAAATAAAATGCATGTTTACTCTTTTTGTATCAGTACCACAAAATGAGTATGAATGTGTTGTTCCACACTTTATTTCTTTCTATAGTTAGAGCTTTTTATCATTTGAGATCAAAGTCAATTTTTTTCAAATAAGTAAGACAAATTCTAATATCCCCATGTGGCTCTCTCTTATTTTCTCCATTCCTTCTTTAAAGGGGATTTATACTTATTTATTTCCAATAAAAAAGCTAATGATCCTATTTTAAACTAAGGCTCAAAGATTCAAAGGAAATTTTAGACATAATTGTTAGGATGTGAATTCCATGCATCGGGGGGTGGGGAGAAAGAATTCTCGGATGGTGATTAAGATATACAGAAGTAAAAGTTTATTTGCTTTCCTGAGAAAGAGAGAGAGAAAGAGTGGCCAGGACACACAGAGGGAGGAAAGAAATGTCAGGCCATGAGGAAAAGTTGCCTGTTTCTTTTAAAGGATAAAAATGCCTCTTTTTTTTTTTTTTGTCTGTTTCAGGGACTGATAACAAAAGCAGTTGTGAAGCTGCTGTGTTGGCTTTTTCTGTTTTTCACATAGCAGAATGATAGTAGAAATTAGTTTCTTCTTTCTTCTTGATAGCAGAAGGCATCTGGTACTGTCTCTTCTTAAGGAAGCAGGGGAAC
Organism: Cheirogaleus major; assembly: GCA_963574435.1. Lineage (NCBI taxonomy): Eukaryota > Metazoa > Chordata > Mammalia > Primates > Cheirogaleidae > Cheirogaleus > Cheirogaleus major. Next base: position 22,352 of record CAUYPO010006710.1, read on the forward strand.
CTTGCAGTCCTACTGTCCGCTCAGGAACTTCTTCAAGGCTGAGAAAGAACTTGGAGATAAGTTAGGCCACAAGTGTTTTAATTAAACAAAGTGTAGTTCTGTTGTAAATTTATTTCTCTTACTTTCTATTTGATAGCTTATTTTCCTGTTAGATAGGTTATTAGTAAGACCACCTTTGAATAATTACAAAAAGTTATCTCAAACTGACTTCGGACACCTTAGTGAAGACACAATTCAGGCAAGAGAAAGCACTTTCTGACTAACTACTATACTCCAGGCATCACAGTGAGCCCCAGCGATAGGGAGCAGAATAGCATGGTTCTTAGTTGCAAGTGCTCATTCTGCAGGAAGGGAGGCAGAGAGCAGCCACTAGAGTAAGTGCGCAACAGGGTTATAGAACAATCATGGAGGTATTTCTAAAGTACTACTGGAGTTTAGAGAAATTGCTAATTCTAGTCAACCTCTCTAACCTGTTTCTCCATTTCTATAATGGAGACTAATATTAGTCCTATCTCACAGGGTTGCTAAAAAGATTAAATGAAATAGTAAATGTGAAATGTGTAGCACAGTGTCTGGCATATGATAAGTGCTCAATACATATAGCTGCTGTCACTATTTTTTAGTATTGCTATAATTATTATTATTAGAAGTCAGAGAAGGCATACTTAAGAAAATAATGGCTGAAAATATCCTAAATCTGGAGAAAGATGACACCATATAGACACAGGAAGCTCAGGGATCATTAATCAAATTCAATCCAAAGAAAAAATCTCCAAGGCACATCATAATTAATTTAGCAAAAATCAAAGACAAAGGCAGAATACTCAATGCAGCAAGAGAAAAGAAATATATCATGTTCTACTGAGCACCAATACAATGTACACTGGATTTCTCAGCAGTAACCCTACAGACCAGGAGATAGTGGGATGCTTGAAAGTGCTGAAGGAAAAAAACCTGCCAACCAAGAATACTGTACCTAGCAAAACTATCCTTCAAATAAGAAAAAGAAATAAAGACTTTCTCAGACAAACAAAAACTGAGGGAATTTATCAATACCAGACTTATCATATTTATAAGAAATGCTAAAGAGAGTTCTTCAATCTGAAAGAAATGGACTCTAACATGTAACAAGAAAACATCTGAAAGTATTATACTCACTGGTAAAAGAAAGAAAACACACAAATCAGAATACTTTAATATTAACATTAGGATAACTAAACCGTTTATATCTTAAGTATGAAGATTAAGAGACAAAACAATTAAAAACAATAATAACTACAACAATTGGTTAGGAGATAGGCAGTATAAAAGATGTAAATTTAAGCATCAATAAGTAAAAATGTGGTAAGGGGATAATGTTAAAGTATAGAGTTTGGTTTTATTACTTTTCTTTGGGATCAAAACTATGGAATACAGTAAAAGCAGTACTAAGGGGGAAAGTTATAGCAATAAACACCTACATCAAAAAGTGGAAAGACTTCAAATAAACAACCTAATCATGCACCTCAAAGAACTGGAAAAGCAAAAACAAAACAAACCCAAAATTAGTAGAAAGAAATAATAAAGATCAGAATACAAATAAATGAAATTGAGACAAAAAAAAATACAAAGATCAACAAAGTGAAAAGTTGGCTTTTTGAAAGATAAATAAAATGGATAAAACTTCAACTACACTAAGAAAAGAAGAGATGATCCAAATAAATAACATAGGAAAGCAAAAAGGAGATATTACAACTGATACTGCAGAAATACAATGGATCATTGGACACTATTATGAACAACTATGTACAAACACATTGGATTACCTAGAAGAAATGGATTGCTTCTTGGACACATATAACCTACCAAGATTGAACCAGGATGAAATAGAAAACACACCAGTACACACCAGTAACAGGTAATGAGATTGACACAGTAATAAAAAATCTCCCATCAAAAAAAAAAAGCCTAGGATCTGATGGATTCACCAAGTGAATCATCTGGTGAATTCACTGAATTCCACCAAGTATTTAGAGGAAAAGTAATGCCAATTTATAGTCAAACTCATCCAAAAAATTAAATAGGAGGGAATTCTTCAAAACTCATTTTATGAAGCCAGCATTACCTTAATACCAAAACCAGAGAGGGAAACAAAAAGAAAACTATAGGCCAACATCCCTGATGAACACAGATGCAAAATTTATCAAAAAACACTAGCAAACTGAATTGAACAACACATTAAAAAGATCATTCATCATGATCAAGTGGGATGTATCTCAGAGATGCAAAGATGGTTCAATATATGCAAAGAATATATGTGACACATCACATTGAAAGAATCAAGAACAAAAGCCATATAATTATTTCAATAGATGCTTAAAAAGCATTTGATGAAATTCAACATCACTTAACAATAAAACCTCCTTAGAAACTGGGTCTATAAGGAACATACCTCAACATGATAAAATCCATGTATTACATACCCACAGCTAGTATCATATAGAATGGGGAAAAACTAAAAGCCTTTCCTTTAATATCTGGAATGATACAAGAATATCCACTTTAAGTATTTTTATTCAACATAGTACTGGAAGTCCTAGCCAGAACATTTAGGCAAGAAAAAGAAATAAAAGCCATCCAAACTGGAAAGGAAGAAATCAAATTAGCTTTGTTCACAGATGACATAAGTCTATATATATATATTTTTTTTTTGAGACAGAGTCTCACTCTGTTGCCCAGGCTAGAGTGAGTGCCGTGGCGTCAGCCTTGCTCACAGCAACCTCAAACTCCTGGGCTCGAGCAATCCTCCTGCCTCAGCCTCCCAAGTAGCTGGGACTACAGGCATTCGCCACCATGCCCGGCTCATTTTTTCTGTATATTTTTAGTTGGCCAATTAATTGCTTTCTATTTTTAGTAGAGACGGGGTCTCGCTCTTGCTCAGGCTGGTTTCGAACTCCTAAACTCGAGCGATCCGCCCGCCTCGGCCTCCCAGAGAGCTAGGATTACAGGCGTGAGCCACCGCGCCCGGCCCACTCCCTTTCTTTTCTAATTGAAATATTTAACACTGCACAGTAATGTTTTAATATAGACCCAAAGCTGAAAGAAGATCTTCATTTTAACTCTAACTTTTGATCCTAGCCCCGTACCTGGCACATAGAAAGTAATCAGTAAATATTTATATAGTAAGTAATCTATAAATATTTAATGAGTAAATAAAGAGTGGTTTCTCATGAACATGAGACTGAGAAGAATCATATTTCACCATATTCACATATTTCAATACAAAGGGAGTTAATTGAGCACCTACTATTTTGTTGCCATATTTGCCAGACATTTTATACTCTTTTATCTTCCAAAAAGATTGAGATGAAAAGACGTGACCGCTGTCTTCCATTAACTTACGACTCTTTTAGAAGAGATGACATGTATACAAAATTCATTGCAATAGGAAAAGTACTGGGCTTTTTATGAAGAAATACTCCCTAATGCTCATTCTGTCACCAATAGTATGAATGTGACAAAGTCATTTATGCAACAGGTCATTAGTTTCATCATCTGTAAAAGCAGTTTACACACATGATCTGATCTCTAAGGTCATTTCTAGCTATGAGTCTGAAAATGATTCTGTGCCTCTGAGAAATTAGCTTAAATGCCTGGTCTTAAAAGCTCCTAAATATATACTGGAGACAACCTCTTCAATGCACTTTTTTCCCATCTAATAAAACTAATAAGCAAAGTCACACAGTGTAGCAGTGCCCACTTATCTACAGGGATATGTTGATATTCCCAGTGGATGCCTAAAACTGCAGATAGTACCAAACCCTATATACACTGTGTTTTTTCCTATACATGCATACCTTTAATAAAGTTTAATTTATAAATTAAGCACAGTGAGATACCTAATAATAAAGCTAATAATAAGTAAAAATAAAATAGAACAATTATAACAATATGCCAGCATCACTACTCTTGTGCTCTGAGGCCATTATGAGGTAAAATAAGGATTGCTGGAACACAAAAACCGCAATTTAAAACTTATGAATTGTTTATTTCTGGAATTTTCCATTTAATATTTTTGGGCCAAGGTTGACTGCAAGTAAATGAAATCTTGGATAAAAGGAGACTACCGTTATGTTTTTTATTGGCTTAAATCCACAATTGTCTGAATCTTTGAACTCTCCTACAAGCAAACTTTCTAATTTGATTTATGTCCTTAGTTTTATAAAGACAGTAATAGGAACATCTGCTTTCTAAATTAACGTCAAATACCCTCTTAGGAAGCTAGATGAAAGATAAAATGCAATTCCACCCAACAAACATTGAATATCAATTATGAGCAAAGTCCTAAAAATCATTCAACGATAAAGAAAGGTCATGGCCCTTAAGAAACCTACAGCCAAGTAGAGAAAACGAAACATTTGCATTATTCCAAGAGTATTCATTTTGTAGAAAGGGAAAAACAAATTCAGAAAGTAAAGCAATATGGACGATTAAAAAGAACTTAAGAAGAAATGATGTGGATTGTTGGAAATCAGTCAGAAATTCCTCAGCCTAAAAAAACTATGACCTATGTACTAGTAAATAAAGATAGCAATAGGAAGATCGTGCATTCAAATCCATTCCACCAGAGCGAGATTGCCTAGCAGGGGTGAAATCTTGAGGCGAGATAGTCTGTGACCTATCAGTGGGACTCTCTGAGACCCCTGGAAAAAGATTCAAATTCCAGCCAATGTTATTGCCCTGAGCGGGAAGGGAGAAACAGCTGTCTAAAAAGCCTGCCAAAAAATCCAGGCAACTGGAGATGGGAAGACTCAGGAAGCGTTTCCTAAACAGGAAACAAAAGAGTGAAGGGGCAGGCCGGGAGAGAGAAAGTGTGGAGTTTTGTGCCATCGGTGAAGGATAATTGTTTTCTTCCTCACGATGTCTATAGATTGGCCACAGACAGAAATATTCAGAAAAATGAAAGTGCAGAAACTATCAGAGGAAGAGAAAAATGATTGATACCAGGAAAATCTCTATCATCATATGGAATATTCCATCTTGCACAGATTTCTCCTAAAGGGCAAGGATTGAGTTAAAGGACACCCCTGAGTTTGGGGGTAAGGAGACCCAGGGACAAGGGGGAGTGTTAGTGAGCATAGGAAATCCTACAGAACTGCGGCCCCCAACTCCAGGCCACAGACCAGGCTGTAGAGCAGGAGGCCAGGGAGGGAAGCTGCAGCTGTATTTACAGCCGCTCCCCATCGCTGGCATCATGGCATAAGCTCCGCCTCCTGTCAGATTTGCGGGGGCATCAGATTCTCATAGGGGCCTGAACCCTACTGTAAACTGCGCATGCGAGGGATCTAGGTAAGTTGTGTGCTCACTATGAGAATCTAATGCCTGATGATCTGGGGTGGAGCTGTTTGTTTTGCTTCGTTTTTTGGTGGTGGTGGTGGGGGGTTTCAATTCCCTGTTATACAATTTATTAGCTTTTCCATCTTTTTCATATTTAGTTGTTGTTTTAAGTAAATATTGCTTCCTTTTAGTTATAGGAAGGGGACATTTACTTTCTTTTTTTTTTTTTTTTTTTTGAGGCAGAGTCTCACTCTGTTGCCAGGGCTAGAGTGCCGTGGCGTCAGCCTCGCTCACAGCAACCTCAAACTCCTGGGCTCAAGCAATCCTTCTGCCTCAGCCTCCCGAGTAGCTGAGACTACAGGCATGTGCCACCATGCCCGGCTAATTTTTTCTATGTATTTTTAGTTGTCCAATTAATTTCTTTCTATTTTTAGTAGAGATGGGGTCTCACTCTTGCTCAGGCTGGTTTCGAACTCCTGACCTTGAGCAATCCTCCCGGCTCAGCCTCCCAGAGTGCTAGGATTACAGACATGAGGCACCACGCCCGGCTCTGACATTTACTTTCTTCTCTCACCAAGATATAGGTTCAGAAATAAGATCCTGCAGGAATCCTTCCCAACCTAAAACGTATTTAAACAGCAACTCACTTGAATTGCTCTAATTTTTAGTGACTGTGAATTCTCAAAGAAAAAAAAAAAAAAGGCCACAATTGTAAACTGACATCAAGGGAAATTGTGAAATGACATAAAGAGAAATATACCTATTATACCCACAGGAGTAGTGAAAAGTTAATTACAAGAGAAGCCCAACCTTCTGCCATAGTAAGTACTGTGCAATTTGGGGCAGAAAAGAAAAAAAGTTCACCTCCAAATGAAGTTAAGATTACCTACAATGATGTGGTGGAAAATTTTATTAATACAGGAGAATATTATTTTGTAATATGTGAGAAAAAAGGCAAGACATAAACTTTTATATTGTAATCTACTCTCCAAAGCTAATTATTTCCATATGCATGATTTATGTCACTCCCCCCGAACAAAAGAATGTGACAACTATTGTTCCATCTCTTTTATACTTATGTACCTCTGTAATATAATCCCAGCTACTTGGGAGGCTGAGGCAGGAGGATCATTTGAGTCCAGGGATTCAAGACCAGCCTGGGCAATATAGCTAGACCCCTGTCTCTAAAAAAATAAATAAATAAATGAAAGAAAGAAAATAGCATAGAAAAAACAAAGGTATACTTACATGAAAATGGCAGGCTGTTTATACAACTCTTTGCTGAGATGTGAGAAAATGGAATAAGGGAGGATACATATACAAATATGTTAATACATACAGGTTGAGTATTCCTTATCTGGAATGCTTGGGACCAGACGTGTTTTGGATATTGGAATATTTGCATATACATAATGAGATATCTTGGGGACAGGACCCAAATCTAAACACAAAATTTATTTATGTTTCATATACATCTTATACATATAGCTTGATTGTAATTTTCTACAATTTTTTTTTTTGAGTCTCTGTTTTTTTTTTTTTGAGTCTCGGGTGCCTGGGCTAGAGGGCCGTGGCATCAGCCTAGCTCACAGCAACCACAAACTCCTGGGCACAAGCGATCCTCCTGCCACAGCTTCCCGAGTAGCTGGGACTACAGGCATGTGCCACCATGCCCGGCTAATTTTTTTCTATATATTTTTAATTGGCCAATTAATTTGTTTCTATTTTTAGTAGAGACGGGGGTCTCACTCTTGCTCAGGCTGGTTTCGAACTCCTGACCTTGAGTAACCTGCCTGCCTTGGCCTCCCAGAGTGCTAGGATTACAGGCGTGAGCCACCTCACGAGACCTGTTTTTACTTTCTATACCCTTTGTGAAATGTGACTATCACCAATACAATGCTCATATGTTGTGAGCATTAAATGGGTTAAACCAGCCAGGCCAGTGGCTCAGGCATGTTATCCTAGCACTCTGGGAGGCCGAGGCGGGCGGATCGCTCGAGGTCAGGAGTTCAAAACCAGCCTGAGCAAGAGCGAGACTCTGTCTCTATTATAAATAGAAATAAATAAATGGCCAACTAAAAATATATAGAAGAAATTAGCCGGGCATGGTGGCGCATGCCTGTAGTCCCAGCTACTCGGGAGGCTGAGGCAGAAGGATTGCTTAAGCCCAAGAGTTTGAGGTTGCTGTGAGTTAAGCTGACGCCATGGCACTCTAGCCTGGGCAACAGAGTGAGACTCTGACTCAAAAAATAAAAATAAAAAATAAAAAAAATAAATGGGTTAATCCACAAAAGCACTTATATGGCTTACTGCCTAGCATGTTGCACGGACCCAATGAATATTAAATATTACTACTAATGAGTACTCAAATCATAAAATTATGTGTCATTCCACTGTCATACTTTGCCAATTGAGAAAATGGTCAGGAAGTCTGTTGGCTTGCAGGAATAAACTAAAATGGGAATTAAACAATTGCATTCCAGCCTGAGCGAGAGCGAGACCCGTCTCTACAAAAAATAGAAAAAATTAGCCGGGCATGGTGGCGCATGCCTGTAGTCCCAGCTACTCGGGAGGTTGAGGCAGAAGGATTGCTTGAGTCCAGGAGTTTGAGGTTGCTGTGTGCTAGGCTGACGCCATGGCACTCTAGCCAGGGCAACAGAGTGAGCCTCTGTCTCAAAAAAAAAAAAAAAAAAAATTGTATTAAAAACCCACCCAAATAATTTACAGTTAGACACTCAAGAACTGGCATTTTCCATAAATTTGTATAGTACAAGTAAACAGAGGTAATATAAATGTTTGAGTAAATGAGCTACAAGACTGCATAAAAATTTTTCTTGTTCTCCTCTAAATATTGAGTATCTAGCCCTAGAACCTGACACAAAGTCCTCAATAAATGTGTTACTGAAAATAACAAAGTGATTTTTTTAAAAGGACGGGAGATGATTTCTTATATTTATTAAACAATTCACAATTTTAAGAATTATACACTCATGCAAAGAAAATGATGAAACAGACATGCCCTATAGTGTTGCTACTTGAGATCTTTCAAGAGTTTGCTTATGCAACTCCCTCTCCCATGAGTATCTGCCACATATTTGAAATTCCCAGCTTTATATGCCCTCCTTTAGAATAAGGTGTAGAGTCCACACATGGTCTCATTAAAATGCAAATATGTCCTCTGTAAATGGGAACCAAGTTGGCTTCTGGTAGACACTGACACATTTATCAGTTCCAATGCGTCAATAGCCAGTTGCCTCCAGGATGCCCAGGCGTCGGGTGGAGGAAGGGCCGATGCTGAGACGACCCAGGGGGATCTGCCTTGGCCATTGGCCGGGACCCCGCTGACCTCCAGCTCCGCACAGGCCGGGTGCAGGGAGCAGCCTGGACAGAGGCAGCCAGGGAGACCCCGCGGCGGGACGCGAGCGTGCTCGGGTCTCCTTCCTGTTCCCCACTCTGCATAACCTCAGCCCTCGCTAAAACCGGCTGGCTCGCGTCAGGACAATCGCCGCCAGGCAGGTGACTGCACCACTACGTTAATTCTCATCCTATCTTTTTCCTCACGTGAGGGCTGGAGAGGTGGCCACATCGAGTTAACATCTGAAATGTCTTTTTGTTCTTTTCGGCTCAGCCGGTTTAAATTCCATGCAATCTCTAAGCTGTGGGCGAATACGCAGATGTAACTCCCTGCTTGCCCTTTTCAAAGGCACTTCAATGATAAATGCCACGCTAGAGCATCCCGGCCGGGCGGCCTAGCTCTGCAGCACTGCGGATCCGCCCCCGCCTGGGCCTCTGAGCTTTTCCGGATCTCCCCCTGCGGGTGCCCCAGACAACGCCCGCGCGCGCCGGGCTCCGGCCGTCACGTCCCCTGCGTCCGGAGGCGGGGCCTAGGGTACTGACGTCACGTGACCACGCCCCCCCGCCGTCCGGATATCTGCCGCGCCGCCCGCCATTTTGTCTCCAGTGTCTCGTTTGTCGTGGACTGCGTTGAGGTGTCTCTGTTGGTCCGTAGGCGGGAGACAGGGTACAGGGTCTATTGTCTGTGTTTGACTCTGTGGTTTGGTCCGAGGCCCTCCGGAGCCTTCCCGGGGTAGTCCGCAGAAGCCGCAGCGGCCACCCCTGCCCCTCCCCTTCATCCCCGGGCCAGGGAGGGACCGAGCCCGCGTCACGCCCCTCAGCGCTCGCCGTTTTCTTCTCTGTCGTTGCGTCCGCATCGTGTCCCCGGAATCAGACGGTGGTGCCCCATAGATGGCCAGCTTTCCCCCGAGGGTCAACGAGAAAGAGATCGGTGAGGAGTGGGACTGTGGGTGGGAGTGAGGAGAGGCAGGGACTCCCCGGAGGAGGCTTGGGAGGAAGCGTCTCGAGGGAGCGGCGCCAGCCTATAGCGGAGAGAAGGAAGCAGCCCCGCGGGGGGTGTCTGCCGAGGGGTAAATAGGAACGGCGTCGATGCGGCGCCTGCTTTGCTTCTGGCACGGAGGGAGGGTCGAGGGGAGCCTGGGCGCGCAGGGGCGAGGGTGTTGGGAGCGAGCCCGGGGCCGGTCTGAACCGGCCTTCCTGTTGCTTTGTGGCGGCGGCGGGCACTCATCCCTCCGGACCCCGGTTTCTTCATCAGAGGTCCACGCGGGGCTGGGGTGTCGAGTGGACGGGGGAGGGTGACTCCCAGGGGTTACTGGCAAGTTTCAGCAACTCTAATTTAAGTTTACGATGGGAAAAGTAAACTCGTGTGTTCAGTGCTGCAATGAAAGGAAGGGGCCTTCACGTATACTAACAACTTTTGATCGAGAAACTTGGCAGAAGAGGTGCTAAAAGCCTGGAAAAAGCAATACAGTATTTTAAAAATGGTAGGGCGTGAAGAAAGGCTGCGGTTCAAGGGAGGAGACTCTGTAAGAGTTATCATTCAAACACACATGGGAGGAGCTGAGTGGTTGGGTGGAGTGACTGAAGAAAAGCTGCTCTTTGGAAGAACAAACTGGAAAGGCTTTCCTGGCTTAGTGGCTTGGCTAACCCTGCCCCGCTGAAGACAGGGCAATGGGTGTGAAGGTTGTTCGTCCACACCTGCTCAGTGGCTCAGTTGAAAGCACCTCGCATTAGTTAAATCTTCCCTCTTTACGTAAAAGAACTGGAACAGCTTTGAGGGGTGTTGGGGTACTGTGCATTGACTGATACGCTTAATAAACATTGATCTTACTGTGTTGTTTAAGTAAAAATTGGCGATGGCCACTGAGTAGAGAGCATTTGCATTTTCCTGCTCTTGAAGTAAATATGTGTCTTTACTAAATAGAGGGAGGAGGTATTTCTAGAGAGGAGAGGCTGAAGCAATCAAAACGCCCTCTATCTTGTATGTGGGTGACTTTTTATATCTAGAAAGAGCTATCTTAGAATTCTGGACTTTTGTGCTTTTAGGGATAAGACTGAATGGCTGATGAGGAGGGGACTTTAACCCTGGTTTTAATAACTATTTTGAAGATACAAAAAAACACCCAAAATTCATGTGCAGTTTTTGTTTTAACAATTTTAAGGCTACTAAGTATGTCTTGAAGTGGGACATAGAAATCAAATGTTCTTATCAGTCCCGTGGGTTTTTTCCCTCCACTACACAGTAATATTATAGGTGAGTGATCTGCCTTCAGTTTATCTTTATTTTACCTCAGCTTGATAAACCATTTTTGAAAACTTTCCAGTCTTATTTTGGATAGAACTTCTTTGTAGAACCATCCATTAAGTGGCTCTGTTATTTTTAATTTAAAAAATTCTTTTTTGCATATTTAGGTCTCAGTGTTTCCTGCATATGGCATAAAAAGTTACTTGCTAAGCTCCAAATATCTAGAAGAACTTTGGCCTTTTCTAAGCTTTTTTTAACCCCAATTTTTATTTCTTTGTTTCTTTTTTTGAAGTATCATTTGGATACAAGGTTAAACAATTATTTTTCTGTGTAGCTTTTTAATCAATGAATAAGAACGAACTTTTTCCCATTTCTTTGCTATTAATTGTAGCCAAGCCAAGTTTGGTTTTTTGTTTTTTTTTTTGAGACAGAGTCTCACTCTTTGGCCGGGGCTAGAGTGCGGTGGCGTCAGCCTAGCTCACAGCAACCTCAAACTCCTGGGCTCGAGCAATCTTTCTGCCTCAGCCTCCCGAGTAGCTGGGACTACAGGCATGTGCCACCATGCCCAGCTAATTTTTTCTATATATTTTTAGTTGGCCAATTAATTTCTTTCTATTTATAGTAGAGACGGGTCTCGCTCAGGCTGGTTTCGAACTCCTGACCTTGAGCAATCCGCCCGCCTCAGCCTCCCAGAGTGCTAGGATTACAGGCGTGAGCCACCGCGCCCGGTCTGCCAAACCAAGTTTGGTTTAATCAAGTACGTACTGAGTAGAAGCAAGTTTCTATGAATCACTAAGGAATTCTATATGACAGGAATTACTGCCCTGGGCTACTGCCCTTTCACAAGGCACTGACTGCCACAGATAGTTTGCAGGAAGGAATGTGAAGAAGGAGCTAAATGTGGTTTACTTGGTTTAGCAGTGACTTGGATGAGGTGTTAGCACTGTACAGATATTAATATGTAGCTTTGTATCTTATGGCTAATTTCCCATGGCAGGCAGCCTTTCCCTTATGCAAGATCATTAAATTATACTTTTTTTTTTTTTTTTTTTTTTAGAGACAAAGTCTCACTCTGTTGCCCGGGCTAGAGTGCCCTGGCGTCAGCCTAGCTCACAGCAACCTCAAACTCCTGGGCTCAAGCGATCCTCCTGCCTCAGCCTCCCTAGTAGTTGGGACTACAGGTGCTCGCCACCATGCGTGGCTAAATTTTTCTAGTAGGGATTCGATCTCTCCCTCTTGCTCAGTCTGGTCTCAAACTCCTGAGCTCCAGCGATGCTCCCAGAGTGCTAGGATTATAGGTGTGGGCCACTGCGCCCAGCCAAATTATACAGTTTTGTCACTAACATTGAAAGTTGCAGGTAATGTAATAAAGATCTAACTTAAAAAATTTTTTTTCAGAGCACTTTATTAGAAATTTTGGGCTAGGCTTATAATATTTACCAGTATTTAAATTGAGTGCTTAAATCATTTGATTAACATGCAAAAAGCATTTGGTAGGCTTGTTAACTAACCATCAAGGAAACACAAGGCAATTATTAGTAAAGTACTTGTAACAGTATAATGTATTTATTTGGCAGTTTGTATAATGGCCTTGTTTCTTGACTTTCTATATATTTGAGTATAGAATAGCTTATTATTTCATAGTCTTTTGCTGTTTGAATCAGCAAAGTTTCAAATAGCTGTTCATTTATTTGCTTTTTAGTTGTTAATGTATTACCACTCCTTTTATATAAAAGGAGTTTCATGATTGTGACCACGGTAAAAGAAGAAAAATATAGAGTAATCTTAAAAGTATAAACTAAAAAAAAGTCTTCTGTAGGAAATTTAGTCTTGTTTATGCTTGCTAATAGAGAGCTAGCTGAGTTCTAGTCTAATTTGCCAAATGTTTTTGAAGTTGAATGCAAGGGCTGACCCTTGTATATAAGTTACATCAATATTCTCACTTAGTTTAACCAGTTGAATTTTAAAACTTGCTTCCCTTACTTGTGAAACTTGCTTTTTTCTCCTAAAATTTATGGAGTTTAAAAGATAAATGTGGCTAAACAGAAACCCTAGTTAAAAGAAGATTTAGACAGGGATTGCAAATTCAGAAGCCAAGCATATAAAGGATGCTAGTGAGATGACCAGGTTAAGACTGTGGGCTTGGAAAAATGTAGGTAAGCCAAGAGCAGCATGCTTTTTCTGAAATCATTAGTATATTTAAAAAATCATTCTCTGAGGCAGGAGGATCTTTTGAGCCCAGGAGTTGGAGGTTGCAGTGAGCTATGAGGATGCCACTGCACTCCAGCTGGGGTGACAGAGTGAGACCCGGTTTAAAGAAAATATAATCATTCTGCAGGCATCATAAATACATGCATACGTACATAAAGTATCATTCTGCAGGCATCTGAGGGTCACTAGTTTGTGAAATTTGTATTCAAAAGTCGGGTCACTGTCAGTAAAGTTAATGTCACCTATGCTGCATTAATGTGGGTGCAGTGCATGGGGGGGTTCTGCTATTTTGATTGAACCACACCTGAAGTGTTGGTACCTGGGTGCCACTTTTATGAGGGCCACTATTAACTGTAATTTATCCAGAAAAGTATGATGAAGTTAAGATGGGGAATGGACTTTATTTATTTATTTTTTTTAGCTGACCAATTAATTTGTTTCTATTTTTTTTTAGTAGAGACGGGATCTTGCTCTTGCTCAGGCTGGTTTTGAACTCCTGACCTTGAGCGATCCGCCCGCCTCGGCCTCCCAGAGTGCTAGGATTGATTACCTGCGTGAGCCACCGCGCCCGGCCAGGGAATGGACTTTAAATCATGGGATCTAAGGAATGATTGAAAGGATTAGAGATATTTTAGCTTGGCAAAAAGATTCAGTTGCTGATGTCATGGCTATGTTTAATATGTATAAATGTCGTATGAGACCAGGATTGGACTTATGCTCTTGGGTAAAATCAGTACTGAGTAGATGGAGTAGTAGGAGAAAGATTTTGAGTCATTAAAAGGAAAAATTTCTGATATATCAGATGTACCAAAGTAGAATAAATCTTATTAGGTATTCTTATTTATGAATATTGTAGAGAAATAGGTCTCAGGTTTTTTTGTTTTTGTTTTTTAAACTGTACCCATTTGTTAATGTGTCAAAAATTGGGCAAGGAACATTTAAATCACTTAAGAATGGGAGTTTATACATGTGCTTTCATACTCATTCAGTAAATATTTACTGACCACCTGTCATATGCAGGTGCTATACTAGCTGTTGGTGGAGTACACATTCAGACTGGAAGTGTCACTGAACGAGTACATTTTAGGGATTTGTGTGTATAGATCTTCTCTAGTTATAGGAGTATAAGTGGTTCTTGTTTGAACTGCCATTCATAGAATATATTAAAATTCAGTTGTTGGAAAGTTTAAGACAAAAACATAAAAATGCTTTATTATAACACTGTAGAGTTGACCTGACAACTGACCACAAAATAGGTAACAGGGAAGCTAAACTGATAATAACCTATAACAAAAAAGGAAAAATAGTGAAATTTGAAATCAAGACCAACCCAAAACAGTATTGGTGATATACTGATAAAGATGCTCTTTTCCCAAAATTAAATTGCAGTTGAGTTTGCATGTGTACATTATAGTAGGAGCTGGTTGGTTATGCTTTTTGTTACATATGGAAGTAATGTTCTCCATATACTCTGATAATATGCCAGTTTTTGTTATGATTGCAAAATTTGAGTAATATTAACTAAATTAAAAATGTATGACATTACCCATTTTTTGTCCTTAAAAACCAAATTATTCTATTTTTTGAGTCAGTTTGGGGTCCATTAGGAAGACTCTTGAGCACCACTATTTGAGAATCACAGATACAATTAATTTTAAAGCACTGCTTGGATAGGTTCAACTAGACAACTTTTAAGTCCCTTCAAGTTCTGTGTGTTTTGTAATTTTCATGACCTGGGCATGAAAAGGATAAGAGTATTCATGTTTGAATAGGCTATTTTATAGTGCTTTCTTTTGAGTAATGGTATAATAATCATATTCTATAGTGGTTTATGGTTTTTGAAGTCTAAAAAAAATTAATTTGGAAGATACCTTTCTTGCAAAGTAATTTTAATCTCTTACATTTTAAATGTTAGTAATTTGATGAAAACATAATGTAACCAAAAGTTAGGACTTTAATAATTGCTAGCACTACTTGTTATTGTTATTATTTGACCTTTTTTTTTTTTTTTTTTTTTAACTCTTTCATTGGGAAATTTTAGGAAAATCACTGTACCAAAACTTTAAGATAGTTATTATCATTAAGGGATCTTCACATCACATACTTCCCCTTAGAGGGTGGAAGGCAGAACTCACTGTACCCTGTCTGCATAGAAAAGGGAAAAAAACTCATTGAATCCTAAAGTAATATGGAAGCAGTCTTATATTCATCGTTGATTATATATGATATCCTTTATTTTTATTTTTAGTGAGATCACGGACTATAGGTGAACTTTTAGCTCCAGCAGCTCCTTTTGACAAGAAATGTGGTCGTGAAAATTGGACTGTTGCTTTTGCTCCAGATGGTTCATACTTTGCTTGGTCACAAGGACATCGTACAGTAAAGCTTGTCCCATGGTCCCAGTGCCTTAAGAACTTGTAAGACTCTCTTTTATTTTTTATATTTTGTATCTGTCTGTGGAATTTACCATTTTCTGCCAGTGTAGGGTAATGAAAACATTTTGATATTTAATCCTTTATAGATGGTGTTGTAAATGTGTCTTAATCATAGGCTGAATATATTTGTTGGAAAATTGGTTTAAAGAATTGCCTGGCTTTATGTATACAGTATAGAATATTTTCTCAGATATTTATATGTCTTCAAGTTACTCTTTATTTATTTTTTGAGACAGAGTCTCACTCTTTGCTTGGGCTAGAGTGCCATGGCGTCAGCCTAGCTCACAGCAACTTCAAACTCCTGGGCTCAAGCAATCCTTTTGCCTCAGCCTCCCGAGTAGCTGGGACTTACAGGCATGTGCCACCATGCTGGGCTCGTTTTTTCTATATAGTTTTAGTTGGCCAATTAATTTATTTCTATTTTTAGTAGAGACAGGGATCTCACTCTTGCTCAGGCTAGTTTTGAACTCCTGACCTTGAGTGATCCTCCTGCCTCAGCCTCCCAGAGTGCTAGGATTACAGGTGTGAGCCACCACGCTCGGCCAAGTTACTCTATATTTTAAAAGGCAGATTAATTGTTCCCTGTTAGTGTATGTATTAAGTTGTGCCAGAGCAGGTAACCTTTGTTATATGAAATTTCTTGGATTCACTTTGGATTTTACAACATTTTATTGGATAACAGTGGTGCATAGATCATGTGATTATATTTTATGTATGTTTTCATTGAGTTTGAATATTTGTTGAAAGTTTTTCTAAAATGTATCATATGCTAAATTGAATCTTTCCTGGCTTTTTGTATCTAGTAGATCTTCATGGTTATATTCATTAATGGTCTTATTATGTATTACTCTAGGCCTAGAAAGTATGAGAAACTGATTATTATGGTTTAAGGTGTTTTTATTAAAGGTAATTTTCCAGGATCAGCTTGATGATATATTAAGTTACTGGGGTTTTTTTTGCTTATTTATATTAACGTTTTTGCTTTTAGGTTGAAGGAGTCCAAATTGATACAATGGTTTCGAGGAGAATTTGGGAGGCAAATAGGTTATAAATTGCTTTATTGTTGAACTTTTTCTCAGCCACTAAGAATTTCTGTTAATGATCTGAATTTATTTGCTTAGTCTCTCATGGTTCAAATAGCAACTTTTCCCCTTCTGATCTATAGGATTCTGTTGTTACTTAGTATCATTATAATTATATTGAGGTTGTTTTTATAAACATTCATGATTCAATATCCAGAAGAGTCCAGAATAAATAATAATTCAATTTTAATCTTTTTTCCCCCAGTCTCTTGCATGGCACCAAGAATGTTACTAATTCAAGCAATTTAAGATTGTCAAGGCAAAATAGTGATGGTGGTCAGAAAAATAAGCCTCGTGAACATATTATAGACTGTGGAGATATAGTCTGGAGTCTTGCTTTTGGGTCTTCAGTTCCAGAAAAACAGAGTCGCTGTGTAAATATAGAATGGCATCGATTCAGATTTGGACAAGATCAGCTACTCCTTGCCACAGGGTTAAACAATGGGCGTATCAAAATATGGGATGTATATACAGGTATGGATTCATAGTTTTAAAAACAAACCTAATTATTTTATAATGGAGGACACTGGTTATAGGCACTGGAATATATGATTTGAGAGTTTTAACTTACTGAAAAGTAAGAATTGGTGTAAGGAGTGTGTCTTTATAATTGACCTGAACAGCATCTTTAGCTCATAATTTTAATTTAGGAAAACAATATGGAGTTCACTCTTCAGAGAATATTACAGTAGAGAAGGGCACATCTAGCGAATGTTATTGAATTATCATTTATAAACTAGTAATTTAGTTTATGACTCAAATAGCCAGGTGTTTTCTTACATGTTCAATAATTGATAGCTTAGAGGCTTTCAAGAAGCAAATCAAGTTTCAACAATCATTATCTAACCTTTGGAAGGTTTTAGTGACAGTTTATCTAAAGTCCAACTAGACAGGTTGAGAAGTTAAATTCTTTGGGCAATTAAAAATAAATGTGTTGTTCACTGCCTGAATTGGTTTGTAGCATGTATTATGTATTCAAAAATGTAAAGGATTTTTAAAAAGATCATTAAAACAATATGTACATTAAAACACAGCAAGTGAAAAAAAAAACACAGCAAGTGATACTAACAATGAATCGGGATAATGAATCAAAATTTGATTGGATTCTTGAAAAAAAAAATTAAGATAAACACATGGATTCTCCTAGAAAACAAAACTCTTATGGCATTAGAAAAATAAAGTACATTTTTTCCACTGGGATTATGTTTGAATTTAAAGTTGTTGTGGGATAACATGTATCTTTTGGGGGAGTTTGACAGTCCATTAATAGTCCAAGGTCAAGGAAATACAAGCAAAAGAATAATTTGATTTTATATTTTAAAGTCATACTGTTCAAAGATTTGAAAAATGATAATGTGGGGGCTTTCTTGATATTAAATTAACATGATCTGGGAGTTTACTCAGGAATTCCCTTTAATTTTTTTGATAAACTTAGGCTTTACTAGCTTGGGAAGAATCCATTTTAAAACAATGTAAATATTAATAGTAAATCTTTAATGGTAACAATAATGGCACTAATACATAAGTCATTTTATACTTGATAAACTAAAGAGGGAGCCAAGAATTTCTATTCTTTTTTTTAAATCGTGAATAACCCTATTTTTTAAAAGAAGGAGTTGATAAAAATATTAATATTATCTTTTTTTCCCCTTCCATCACATTTAGGAAAACTCCTCCTTAACTTGGTAGATCATACTGAAGTTGTCAGAGATTTAACTTTTGCTCCAGATGGGAGCTTGATTCTAGTGTCAGCTTCAAGAGACAAAACTCTCAGAGTATGGGACCTGAAAGATGATGGTATGTCTTTTTTCCAGGCTGTGAAAAAGGATTAGTTTCTTAATACTATTGAGAGGTATAAGAGTTCATCTGGGGCATTTGACTTTAAAAATGGAATACAATGAGAGCATCCTTTTCTCTACTTAATCGTTTGGTTCCTTTTCCTTTATAGATCAAACAAAATCATAAATATGACCCAAAATAGGAAGCAGCAATTATTCTAAGTAAATAATCTGATATTATTCAGAAACTAACCACACAGATCTGTATCAACTATTTGAGGACAAAAATTTCAATCAGATTTAGGGTCTTACGTGAACTGGTCTTTGTTAGTTTATTTTTTCTATCTTAGGGAGGGTTATTAACTTCCTGCATTTGCTTAGTGAAAATTTAGGTAGAATATTGGCTGGGCGCGCGGTGGCTCACGCCTGTAATCCTAGCACTCTGGGAGGCCGAGGCGGGCGGATTGCTCAAGGTCAGGAGTTTGAAACCAGCCTGAGTAAGAGCGAGACTCCGTCTCTACCAAAAATAGAAAAAAATAGCTGGGCATGATGGCACATGCCTGTAGTCCCAGCTACTCGGGAGGCTGAGGCAGAAGGATCACTTGAGCCCAGGAGTTTAAGGTTGCTGTGAGCTAGGCTGACGCCACGGCACTCTAGCCCAGGCAACAGAGTGAGACTCTGTCTCAAAAAAAAAAAAAAAAAAAAAAAAAAAAAAAAAGTAAAAGATTTATCCTCCAATGTCGTAGAAAATGTCAATGACAGGTGCTCACCTTTTTCTGAAACCTTCATATTAGTGATGCTTACAAAGTTTTGGAGAGGCTATCTTATTTGAGAGGACCAGAGATGAGCATCTCTTCCTCTTCCTTAGTCCCTAAGGAAAGAGTTTACATTTTTTACAAAAAAACTTATATTTAAATATGATTTGGTGGTGCTCTAATATAATAGCCTTAAGCTGGAGGTTGATGGGCTTGCTTAGGGATGATA
The DNA here is from genome assembly GCA_963574435.1 of Cheirogaleus major. NCBI lineage: Eukaryota > Metazoa > Chordata > Mammalia > Primates > Cheirogaleidae > Cheirogaleus > Cheirogaleus major. The sequence goes on from CAUYPO010006710.1 coordinate 41,757, forward strand.
TAACTTAAATTTAATGTGGTAGGAAAGAGAACCTTCAGATTTGGAGACAGTCTAGCTGTTGGGTAGTAACTGTTGCTTAATAAAGCAATATGCTGACATTAACAAATCATGAAGTACCTTCTCTGCATTTTACCAGTTCCCTGCCCTGATTGCTTAGCTGTTGAGGGGCAAAGAGATCCCAACAGTAAAAATAGTTTGATTATTAACTTTTTATTTTCCTTTGCATATCAAATGGTGCTTGCCTATCTCAACCTAAATTTGGTTATATGCATATGTTTTATGAATGTAGACACAGTAAAATGGAAGATCCAAGAGACTAGGGACTTTGTCTTGTTCACAGCTATATCCTCCATGCTGGCCGAGTGTCTGATATGTAGGAAGAACTGAGTATCTTTAAGAGTTAAATATACTCAAGCACAGTTGTGTGCTATAGGTATAATACCTAAGAACTCTGGAGTGGAATGTAGGTTACCAAAAAGTAAGACAAATGAAAGGCATTTTGAAGATGCTCAACAAGTATCTTAACATTGCTAAGTTCCAGTTCCTTCATTTGTAGAATAATGGGATTGGACTAAAAGAATTCTGTCTTCTACAGATGAACGGTCCCAGACTTTTTCTTAAAGGACTAGATGTTAAATATTTTAGGATTGTGGACTGTGCTGTCTGCCATAGTAGCACAGTATAAACATGTGGGCATGATTGTGTTATGGTAAAATTTTATTTACAAAAATAAGCAGCTGGTGCATATTGACAACCCCTGTTATAGATAAATTGCTTTTAGCTGTAAAAGTTTGTGATCCTGTGATTGACTGCCGTTTTGAAATACTTCTCATTTGAAATGGATTCTAGAGTTAACAGATACTTCTTTTTTTCCAGGAAACATGATGAAAGTATTGAGGGGGCATCAGAACTGGGTGTACAGCTGTGCATTCTCTCCTGACTCTTCTATGCTGTGTTCAGTTGGAGCCAGTAAAGCAGTATGTGTCAAAGTTCTTGTACATTCATTGTGAATTGGATTATAATAATGTGTGTATAATCATTTTGAATCTAAGTAACCTATTAAGTCTGTGCTCGGTGTCACGAATATCTTAAATGTTTAATTTCATGATGGGGAGAATTTGCATGAAGGAAATTAAATATAGTTATGGATTATGAAGTGAGAAGTTGGATTGCTTTTAGGGATAATATTCATAAAATGAGGGGGTATGTCAAATTTATTTTTTGTAAGATCTAGAAAAGTTTATGTGCTTATAGAAGAGATCTAGTCCACATGTTAAGACATTCCCTTGCTAATTATTTTCTTCTCTGTTGTTCTATTTTTTTTGTCCAGTTTGCTGTTTTTAAAGTTTTGAGTCCCAGCTGGTCCTGGACATTTAACTGAAAAAGTAACTTAAAAACCTAATGAGAATAAAAATAGCACTTATGTATGTTCTGTAGTGAATTATAGATAAGATTTGATATTGTCTGTTTTACATAGCATACCTGTAGACAGCTTAAGTAAAAATGACTCTTAAGAGGGTTATGCTTATTAATGAACTCTTTTAGCTGTTTATCAGCTGAGTTAGTATAGTTAAAGGGACCTCAGTTAGTGTTATATTTATGAAATGTGTTGAAGTCCAAATACATGTGATGATCACAATACACTTTGAATCAATGGGGGGTGGGAGGCTAGTTAAAATGTGTTTTATTTAGTCAAGACGTATGTTAAAATGATAGTTAACAAATGTTAGAAGTTTAGAATAAAATAGTTTAGTTCTTTAAAAATCATAAGAAGAACAAAGTTAGATGTTGACATTGCTATTTTAGGCTGTGTGTTTTCCATATGCTTCTTGCTTTCCCTGTCACAGGTGGTGGCAGCAATATTGGTGTGATTGAGGTTATGCTGGCACCACTCGCACACAGGCGCACAATGGTGTTAGCTGGGCAGAAAGAGTGGCATCTCTGGCTACCGGGCTGGGGGCGACCTTTACCATAGGATGAAGTAACCTTGCATTCGGCTGCAAGGTGTACTGTACGTACACAGGTGCTGGTCGATGTCCACTTTCTGCTTTTCTTTCTTTCTTTTTTTCTTTTTTAAAATAATTTTCCCCACAGTGAAATCCACTGACTCCTCCGATTAAATTGATCTTCCAGTTTGATGGAATTGGGAGTCTTGACAAGTGAAACCAATTTAATGTTAAGTAATTGACTTTCAAATGGTTTCTCTGTGCTATTTTTTGGAATTCTTTAAGATGCTAGAGATATCTTACGTCTTTGATCCAACTTAAAATTTGTACTTATTTTCCTTTGCAAATAATATATTGTGTCTGTGCAGAAAAAAAGTAGCAGAAAGGATTGCTTTACTCCAAGAGGAGGAGACATTGTCTTACTAGGATTGTTATAATCCTCCAAGCTCACATTTAATATAACAGACTGAAGTAAACATTAGAATCCTATTTGGAACTATTCTGCACAGTCTAACTATTGATCTTTAGAATCTAAAATTATATGTCAACTTGTTCTTAAATAATTGAACTGTTTTATACTTAAAATGACTAATGATTGTGGTCAGTTTGGGAAAAATAAGATTGGTAAATCTTGATTTACAGAAATGCGTAACTATATTACTTTCATTAAATAGCATTTTCATTTTGTAATGTGGTTTAACATCCTTGTTGTTTGCCAAATAAATTTCATTTGGCTGTGAAAATTCTCTTTGCTTGCAGTATCTGTTTCTCTTCCTAGGCTCACGTTGGTGACCCAAGCCTATTGTAAACAAGTGATTATCTCAAAGGGAGATGCCAATGGAGTAACAATTTGTTAACCTTACGTTTTCTGTCTGTATATTTTTTAAAAATTTGGTAGTTTCTGGAAAAAAGAGAAGGGGGTTTGTAGTATTTAACCCTATTTATTTCTGTGTATTTTAGTTAATTAGTTTTTGGAATAAATGGATTTCAGTATAACTTTGTGGTTAAATTGCATTGCCTTTATGTTTAGGCTTATTTTTTAATTAACATTTAACAGAAAAACATTTGAAATAGAATTTGCATGTCTGCTTTAATTAACTTAAAAGACTATTTTAATCTGACTATGACACTGAGCATTTTCTTTAAATTACTCATAATTTATAATGTTTAATTTAATATAATCTTAATTAAATTTAGCAGATTTAGTTTAAGATGTGCCATTTTGTCCTCTGTGTGTCTGAATGAAGCTATAACGTTTGCCTTTTTATTGCAGGTTTTCCTTTGGAATATGGATAAATATACCATGATACGGAAACTAGAAGGACATCACCATGATGTTGTAGCTTGTGACTTTTCTCCTGATGGAGCATTGCTGGCTACTGCATCTTATGATACTCGAGTATATATTTGGGATCCATATAATGGAGAGATTCTGATGGAATTTGGGTGGGTACAGCATGAATTATTTTCATCTATAATTCATCTCTGGCTATCAGTATAGCTTTTAAGAAGCTATATGAATAATTAGAATCACTAACATACAAAACCTAAAATTATAGTCTGTCATAATTTAAAATCTTGTTACTTAAACCATTGAATAATGGAAAGCTTTAGATATACGTTCAATAAACAATTTGGCTCTCTTGATATAAGTCTTGCTATTTAACAATACCTGACTCTTTGTAGAAGGGGTAAATATATTTAAAGTTTCATGTTGGGGAAAAGTGATTTTAAAATGAAAGTTGGACCTAAGCTTACTGTCTTAAACCAACCACATTGTGAAGAAGAGATTAATAATTTGGATATATCAGCTCTACTCAGTCTCAGTTATATTCCTTAAGGATACTTTAAACCTTATTCAAAGAGATACATGCTTTGTACCTGGGTAGTTTTATTTCTTTAAGTAACTCTGATATCCACTGAAAACAAGTGTTTGACCTCTCAGGCACCTGTTTCCCCCACCTACTCCAATATTTGCTGGAGGAGCAAATGACCGATGGGTACGATCTGTATCTTTTAGTCACGATGGACTGCATATTGCAAGCCTTGCTGATGATAAGTAAGTATGTGAACTATAGCTTGATTTACTTCTTATTGCCTTTTAAAGATTTCCTTTCATCTTTCTACTTAATGAAAACATTCTTAAGCCTTAAAGCCTTTCTGTAGTTAGAGTTTTAACATCTCTTTATCTAGACAAGACCTTTGGAGATGTTGATGTGTTTTAAATATTATTGCCCTGGGCCGGGCGTGATGGCTCATGCCTGTAATTCTAGCACTCTGGGAGGCTGAGACGGGAGGATCACTTGAGCTCAGAAGTTCCAGACTAGCCTGAGCAAGAGTGAGACCCTGTCTCTACCAAATAGAAAGGAAAAAAAAAAAAAAACCTCAGCCAGGTGTTGCAGCACGCACCTGTCGTCCCAGCTACCCTGGAGGCTGAGGCAGAAGGATTGCTTTAGAGCCTAGGAGTTGGAGGTTGCAGTCAGCTACAATGATGCCACTGCACTCTACCCAGGGTGACAGAGTGAGACACTGTCTCAACAACAACAAAAACAAGGCAACTGAACACCACTCCTCACAACCCTCCACCCTAAATAAAAAAAGAATATTGGCCTCTACAGTTATTCATGTAAACTAAAGATAATGCGTGCCTTTCCTTGTGTTTCTTGTTTAAGCAAACTGGATAGATTCTTAATCAGCTTTTAGCCCAGCTCACAGAGTTTTTTTAAGGTAGTATCTTATAAAGGTTGAAGCAGAAGGAAATTTCTAAAGTGAAGAAATAGTAAAACCATAGTAGTTTGTATCCACTATGATTGAGACTAGAAGATAAAATTTCACATGAATGAGATGTTCTTATTGATAAGCAGAAATTAGTTATAGGCATTTCATTTTTTCATGCTTTTTTCATACAGTGTTCATGGATGTATAACATTGAGCAGTTTGGTCACATAACTCATAAAGCGACTCATTTTTCCAGAATATTAACATATATATATGGGGAGAGTTTTATTAGCAACCATTGTTTTCTGTTTGCTCAGATAGATTCTGCATGTTAGTTCTTCACTCTGTTCCTAGACACACACTATCTAGGTTAAAAGCCTTTATAAATGTCTGGAAGAGGGTAAAACAGATTAGATGATTGTCTTTTAAGTGTAAGAAAGTAAGGGGAAAACTTCCCAGTTGTGAACATTATAGGTCTGAATGCTGGGAAGGGAAGGCAGCTGTGCATTGTAGTCTCTGTCTCTTAAGTGTGAGTTGATCCAAATTACCACCTGGTATAAACTAAAATATTTTTATAAAGTAAGTTACAGTAATTACCTGTTGCAGTGATATTTGTGTGTGTATTTTGTGACTCAGAACACAATGGCATTTCTTTCTAAATTTTAAAAGTTGCTTTTACCTTAAATTTCCTACTAGATACTCACTAGATAATTTGTTTCCTTTCCAGAATGGTGAGATTCTGGAGAATTGATGAGGATTATCCAGTACAAGTTGCACCTTTGAGCAATGGTCTTTGTTGTGCCTTTTCTACTGATGGCAGTGTTTTAGCTGCTGGGTAAACACATTTTTCTCTTTTCTCTTAGGGATAGTTAGGGGAGTTTGAGGTGGGTTTTAGGTAAAGCAACCAGTAATTTATTGTCAGTAATTCACCAATAAGTGCTCTTTATAATATTATTTCCTTGTCATAGGGTATATCATTGGTTTGTTCTCTTTAGTTAAGTTTTAATGTGAAGTTTGTGACTCTAATACACAGCCATGGATGATAATTATCTAAGCTGTAGGGATGTTGAAATACACGTGCTTGAGCAACTAAGTTTATGCTTCGTTTCTGTTCAGGACACATGACGGAAGTGTATATTTTTGGGCCACTCCAAGGCAAGTACCGAGCCTTCAACATTTATGTCGCCTGTCAATCCGAAGAGTGATGCCCACCCAACAAGTCCAGGAGCTGCCAATTCCTTCCAAAGTTTTGGAGTTTCTCTCCTATCGTGTTTAGAAGCTCTGCCTTCCCTACTATTAATAGTAGGGACTGACAGAATACACTTCACACAAGCCTCAAGCTTTACTGACTTCAAGTATCTGTTTTTAAAGGTTTAGAAGGTTTATTTAATTTGATACGTTCTTGTACTGCATTTTGATCAGTTGAGCTTTTAAAATATTATTTATAGACTAGGATTATAGAAATATTTCTGAACATATCAAATGTAAATTTTTTAAGTTCTAACTGTGAAAACATATACATACATGTATATATTTAGACATAAGCTGCTATATGTTGAATAGACTCTTTTGCTTTTCTAATTGTTCTGACATGTGTGTATTGCTTCAGTAGGGCCACAATATGTATCTTTGCTGTAAAGTGGAAGGAATTTTTTTATTTTGGGACACTGAGATGTTAAATAGTGACTTAAGCTGAATCGCCTCATACAAAATGTATTTGGTTGCGGAAGCGGTGGGTGTCAGACTGACCTGCAAATGAAACACAGTTTTTGCATAGGGAAAGGTGGAGTTTGAATGTGACATTGTTTAAAAAAAAAAAAAAAAAAACAGAGCCAGGATATAACTAGAAAAAGGATGTCTTTTTTTTTTCCCTTCCTCTAAATACTGCTGTGGGCCTTAATTTTGGAAACAGCTTGCTACTTTACCTTTGTGGTATAAAGTATTATAAATATTAGTCTATTTGGAAAATCCATCTACTGTGTTATTGCTAAATATTTGTTTTTTCTAAGGGACAATTATTTTAAGACCATGAATTTTTTTTAAAACACTTATTATGTTTCTGCAGGGGATGATATTGGTGACTTGCCAAAGAGAAGCAATCCAGTATATCTGCTTTTGCCTTCTGTTATTTATCTTACCTGCAGATATTAAGAATGTATGCATTATGTAAAATGCTTAATTATATATTTTTGTTGAGTTTTTTAATAAAAGACTTGTAAAAAACCAATATACTACAAATATTTCCTTAAATATGTTAGAAAGTGTAGTGCTTTTTGTCTGTCTCCTTTGTAAGATTGATGGCACAACCACAAGTAAGCAAAAAGGTAATGAAGAAATAGCACAAGACTAGCGCACTACTGTAGAGTTAATTCAGTGCTTCATGAATGCAGTGACTTTTACGTTGGTTTGTTTTTTGGGAAAACTGTTGTAGTAATGCTTATTTTAAAAGCATAGAAAAGCTCTAGAACAAAGGTAAATGAATACTCAGCAAAGGAAAAATAACATCTTTTAGGGGAACTAACAGGTTTTATGTAAGCCTGTCTGGTTAAAATAGATACAAGAAAAACCTAGTGGTCTGGGTCTTTTGAGAAGGCAAAAAACAAAACAAAACAAAACTTTTATTAGGCATGTGTGATGTTGAAGACTTGGATTGTTCCCACTGAAAGATTATTTGGTTGTTCTTAATTTTTTTTTGTTTTTTTGAGACAGAATCTCACTCTGTTGCCCCAGCTAGAGTGCCGTGGAGTCAGCCTAGCTCACAGCAACCTCAAACTCGGCTCAAGCGATCCTGCTGCCTCAGCCTCCCGAGTAGCTGGGACTACAGGCATGCGCCACTATGCCTGGCTAATTTTTTCTATATATTTTTAGTTGTCCAGCAAATTTCTTTCTATTTTTAGTAGAGATGGAGTCTCGCTCTTGCTCAGGCTGGTCTTGAACTCTTGAGCTCAAAGGATCCTCCCTCCTCGGCCTCCCAGAGTGTTAGGATTATAGGTGTGAGCCACCTCGCCCAGCCTATTTGGTTGTTCTTACAGTTAGCTCTGTTAAGGGATTTAAAAATTTATAGGGGGGGTACAGGTTATAAATTTGAAAGACAGTAGAAAATCTACCCAAATTACTTCTTGAGAATCACCTGTATTTGCAAAAAGAAGCACAAAAAGCATCTTATCTTTAAACTGCTTGTGATTTTCTTTTTGAATTTTACTTTGTAATATATTAGCTTTATACTTTTAAAATAAGTTACTATTACATGTTCTCCACACCATTAAATTGTTTACTCTCTCACCAACATAGCCAAAAAAGGAAAAACAGCAGTTTGGAAGATACATACTCTGAGATGTCCACAGTTGTTTTCTACCTTTTCTCCTGAAAACCATAGTGCCAATGTGAAAGGATGATTGCAGAATACGTGTCAAGTAGAAACATGCTTGAATTTTCCATTTATGGGGAAGAACAGGATAATACTTTAGACTGAATGACCAAAGAAAAGTAGGAAAAATGCGATTGGATTATTGACTTGGGTCAGATTCTAGCTATTTGATTTTAAAATGATAATGCTGCTTTCACTTCCATTATTTGCCACAAACGTGTCGTTTGGAGAACTGGCAAGAGATCATTTATGTTCAGATTTGATTTCCTGTTTTAGTATCCCACAAGGGTATGTGTGAATGTAGGAAAATCTGACACACTCGGCAGTCATGCTATCCTTTTACAATAATGCAATCATTTAAAGACCTGTAACTTGTTCGTAGGTTGGTAAATCTTAAATTTATGGTCCTTGAAATTCCTGCCTGCTGTGACTGAGGTAAAGTTGGATTCAGCTGGTTTGCACTGCCCTCAAGGCAGCAAGACCAAAAAAGGCTGGACTCCACTGTAGCATGCTTATGCGTTGAGGCAGTGGCAGGGGACTTGGCTGCCAGCCAGCCAGCACAGGATTAAGAAAATAACATAAGTTCAACATTGTCTCACAGCCAGAACCCATTGAGACAGTGACTCCAACTTCCAGATTAATCAGAAGGAAAATGTGTGGATGATACAACATTTTATCCAAGTAATTCTGGACAGGTTCTGGCCTATGATAATGCATTTTAACTAGAGAATGTATGGATTATAAAGCATAAATAAGTACAGTAGAGTTATATATGGGTTTACTATTGTATGGTGGTGGTAAAATCATAGATAAAGCATCCGTTGGAGTATGCTGAGTTTTTTGTTTTTAAGTTGTTTCCCCTCCAAAGTAAGAGGTGTTTGTAGCTAACAATAAAATGCAAACTAGAGAAATGGTTATCATAACCTTGGCTTAGTTTATGAAGATGTTTGGGAGGAATGCAGATTAGTAGGCAATCTCAGCCTGCCCTTTGCTCCGTGAAACTTTCCTTTAGCCAAGAGTAAAAATCTAGTCTGAACCACATGTAAAGTGGCTTATTTCTATTACAGGTGATTGGGTAGTTTCGTGTAGTTATCATTGGCATTTCCGCAGGTTTATTTTAAAAGTTGAGAAATCATAAAAAGATTGAATGAGGCTGGAATTGGGGAAGGAAAAATTATTTAATTGAATTTGTATTAACTCCAGCATTATTATCTCTGTTAGAGACTACAGTTGTGATTAACCTTGTGTTTTCTCTTTTAGAGATGAACTTTCTCTACCTGTGGTACCACAGAGAATTTGCTCTTCTGGCCTAAAAGTAAGGCTTTGTCAGGAAAATCTATAATAAGAGTGTTGCCTATCACCATCATTACAATGACAGTTTTTGCTTATTTTGTTTTTTAAATGAGGCTGAAGCACCAATAGCTCTTTTTAAAATTTAATTGTTCTTCAAAAATAAAGTGTGAACTATAGAAATCATCTAGTGTAGGTCAGGACGTAAGAGAGATGGAAGTGTCTATTCTAATAAGTTGTTTTATGCTTCCCAGTTGTTGGTGAATAATGGAATGTTCTTATATAAAATAAAAGAGAAGGATGGTGAATAATAAAAGATACCTGAGGAAGATATACATAAAATAGAGCCAAGAATGAGGCTAATGGAAAATGGAAAACAGAAAGACATACATTTGCACCGAGCGAGCTAAATATTTGGCTCTAATATAACACAAAATGGGAAGTCCGGTAAGTCAGATGATTCAGTGTTTACCTCATAGCAGTTGTTGAGGACAAGCACAGTTAATGTTATGGACTGAATAGTGTGTCCTTTCCACTCATTTGTATGTTGAAATCCTAATCCTCAATGTGAGGGTATTAGAAGCCTTTGTAGGGTGGTTAGGTCATGAGGGGGGAGCTCTCATAATGGGATTAGTGCCCTTATAAAAGGGACCCCAGAAAGCTCTGTTTCCCTCTCTACCATGTGAGGGTACAATGAGAATATGGCAGTCTGTAACCCAGAAGAGGGCCCTTTCCAGAACCCAACCATGCTGACACCCTGATCTCAGACTTCCAACCTCCACAACTGTGAGAAATAAATTTCTGCTGTTTGTAAGCCACCCAGTATTTTGTTACAGCAGCCGAAATGGACTAAGACACTAGGGCCAGCAGGAATGCCTCCTTAAAACTTCTTAAATAGATACAAGCTCTGCCTGTGCACATAGCCATCTCTCCACCTCTAAGACCCCTGCTGTGATTTGGCAGGAATTACATAGGTTTCAAGTTCTCTCTTAGATGATCCCAGTTGAGCTCAGAAGAGAAACAGTACTGTGGGCATACTATGTTGCAAGAGTCTGCACGTAGCACCTGGGAAACAGGACAAGGCAGCCCCCGAGTCAAATGTGTCTCCACCATCCCCTTTCACTTGTTTTACTCAAGTTCTGGCCATGCCCAATTCTTGTAGATGTTTCAGTTTATGACATTACCTAAATGGCCTCTTTTAGGTGGTCACAGGTAAGTCACCCCAGCCGAAAGTCATTTTGCTCTTCTTTCTTGACTTCCGTCAAAGTCCCAATTTCCACACTACTTTTTTGGCCTTTCATGATGAATGCCCTGTTGTTAGTTACTCGTTCTTAGGTGTTGGTGCCTCATGTAGAAGGCAAACTCCTTACTCCTGAAAGGATCCCTCAGCCTTTTCCCACAGGACCTTGCCCCTGGATGATATTTAGGAGCCTTTGCAGGGTAGTTAGGTCATGAGGGTGGAGTGGGTCACAGTGACTGGTGCCATGGAAAGATGAGAGATCAGTCCCTGGTCAGCAGGCACGGAAGTACCCCTGGGTTGGGGAGTTTGGGTGAGTATACCAGGGCACACACATGCAGCTCGTGCTGGGTGGAGAGAGCAGCTCCCTCAGACCATCTGGGTCTCGCTGCTCAACACCTGGCAAAGACCCAGCCTTCTAGGCTTGGCCCCATCTGGCCTCAGATTGGGAAGATGGTCATATAGCATGTTGGCCCAGTTTCTCGCCCCAGGGCCTGCTGCCCAGAGAACTTTGCAGAAGTGGTGGCCAAGGCTGCAGTTCCAAGAAAGATTGGGTGATTGCTGGCTTGGCTGCTTAACAGCTTGTAACTTTCAGAGCTTTGATATAAAAATGCTGCAATAATGCCTTCCCTACATGAATGGTGTTTGGCTTTTATTTGTGTCTGCACAGTGTCGGGTACATGGTAGACACTCGACATTTGTTACTACCATTTGTTGAGCAATGACCACGGGCTCATTGCTATTCCTGGTGCGTCTCGACAATCCTGTAGTATTATTATCCCTGTATCACAGCTATGGAGCTTCAGAGAGACCAACTCAATCCTTCAGGCCATACGGCTAAGAGATGACCCTCCAGGATTTAAATCAGGTTACTGTGTCTCCAGAGCCCTGTTTCTCTCTGTTATGGTCATCCAGTTCAGGAAAGGCACTCAGTCAACATCAAACTCCTAAATTAGTTCCTGCCTGTGTCTTTACCAACCCCCTGTGGCCAGCCATGATGTCAGGCTAAGCCTTCCTTAACACACCCTACCTGTCACTGAATCATGGAAAAAACAAACACAGAAGGAATGACTGCAGATATAATTTGGCAATTGAAACCCTCACAAAGTGTCCTTTGCCCACCGCCTAGGGAAATTATACTGGAAGTTGGTTAGCTTTTTCCTTCATACCCCTCTCCTTGGGAACTTATCTCAAAGAAATCATTTTTATTGCCCACATGAACAAATCCAACTGAAACAGACTGTAGCAAGAGGCAGCAAAGCAGTCATTGGAAGTGAGAAAGTCAGCTGAACTTGCAGCCACTGGCTTTAAAGATTAACAACAGGTCAGGTTACAAGCTATAATAACTTGAGCCCCTTCTGCCAGCCGTGCCAGACAAGGTCAGTCTCACTCGCCTGGAGTTGACCTAGCAGTAATACCAGACACCAGGCTGGCACCATGCTAGCAACCTGGGGGCAAGACTGAATTGGGTGGAAGAGTTGTCCAGGTTGCCTGATACAGATGCCACCCAAGGAGCAGGGAATATTCATAGCCAGGACATGGTCATTCGTACCATATTTCACCAATTAAAAGTTACACTTTTTTTCCTATATATTTTTAGTTGGCGATTAATTTCTTTCTATTTTTTAGTAAACACGGGGGTCTTGCTCTTGCTCAGACTAGTCTTGAACTCCTGACCTTGAGCGATCCTCCTGCCTCGGCCTCCCAGAGTGCTAGGATTACAGGTGTGAGCCACCACGCCCGGCCAAAAGTTATACTTTTATACTCCCATATTTTAACATCTCTGAAATCAGGATGTATTTTATAATCAAACGTGTCTTAAAATTTTTTTCTTAAGCGGTACATACTATAATGTCTTATATAACGGCACAGATTATAATCAGTGGTGAACAGGATTTGATGAAATACAAGGTCAGTGGAATGTATATATAATTAAAAGGCCAGTGGACTGTTATACATAATGTCAGGAGTAGAAGACACCAGAAACAGGTAGTAAATGAAGTGTGAGGTAAGACAAGGCAAATTAATCTGTGAGCCCTTCCCGAAAAATGCCTTGACAATGACAACCAACCAAAATGTATTGAAATAGAAAAATAGCCAACATTTATAAACTTTTACTATGATTCAGATGCTGTTCTAAGTGTGCAATCTGTATAATTTAATCCTCACAACAACGCTATGGAGCAGATAGTGCTTTCCCCATTTTATAAATGAGGAAACTGAGGCACGGAGGGGTTAGCTAAGTTGCCAAAAGTCATCTTATAGTGAAGGGTGAAGTCAGGATTCAAACCCAGGCTTTCTGACCCCCGAGTCAAGAACTACTTTGCTTAAAGTGTTTGCCCTCGGCCTGGTGCAGTGGCTCACGCCTGTAATCCTAGCATTCCTGGAGGCAGAGGCAGGAGGATCGCTGAAGGTCAGGAGTACGAAACCAGCCTGAGCAAGAGCGAGACCCCGTCTCTACTAAAAATAGAAAGAAATTAATTGGACAACTAAATATATATAGAAAAAATTAGCCGAGCATGGTGGCGCATGCCTGTAGTCCCAGCTACTGGGGAGGCTGAGGCAGGAGGATCGCTTGAGCCCAGGAGTTTGAGGTTGCTGTGAGCTAGGCTGATGCCATGGCACTCTAGCCTGGGCAACAGAATGAGACTCTGTTTCAAAAAAAAAAAAATCTGCTCTCACCACTTAGTAGCTGCATGACCTTGGGCAAGTCCCTTAGCCTCTCTGAACCTCCTCTTCCTTCCTTACCTATGAAACCGACATGATCACAGTATTTATTGCCCTGGGTTGTCAGGATCAAATGAGATCACGCCCCAAAGCACCTACTACCGGGTCTAGCCTAAGTGAGGGAGGGAGATGTCATTAATATTTCTAAAAGGTCCCATCTCCCCAGCAGCATCAGCCCTGAGTAGTTACCATTACCCCATTCCCTGTGCAGATTTGAGGCAAACTGGAGAATTTTTTAGTGTGTTGAGTATTTGTTTTGTTTAGTGTTTTTTTTTCCCTTTCCTGAAACAAATGCCAAAAGCATTAAAAACAGCCACACCCAACTCTGGGAGTCTTGTGAGCGGTCAGATGATCAAGGAGGGTGGGAGGGGAGGCAGAGAAATGGATGGAAACCCAGCTTGACTTCCTGTTCCCAAGACACACGCCCCTGAGCAGGGGTGGGAGTGTCCTTGCGTCAGACAGCCTGCCCGGGCTGCGGAGGCTGCGGAGGCTACAGCCCGGGGTGGGCGGAGGTTTCTGCCAGAACCAGCGCTTGGGCCGACTCCACGGGGAGGGCTAATGGGCAAAGCGACGTGGCATACAGAGCAGAGGATATTGTTCAGGGGACGGTTGGGTATGAGCAGATCTGGGCACAAAACCGCCCTTGAGGGCCAGATTCTGAGCCTCTGCCCTGGCAGTGGCTGCTCCACCCTGGGGTCCTCGGCATCCTGTGCCTCCCTCTGCCCCGGCGCTGCTCACCCGCGCGCTCATGCGTTCCTTCATGGCATGGCACAATATAAGTGTTACGTTGTTTTTCTTTAGCATGCTGCAAGTTCCTTCCACACCCACACCCCCGCAAGCTCACAGTGAGTGTGCCCCATGACCCTCGCCAGAGAATGGAGAGGTGACAAGGGACCCCAGAGATGGACTAAGGCCCGTGTTGACCTTCACAGTTACTTGTGGAATTTCTGAAAACATAGACCCCTTCTTTCTCCCTGGCTGGTGGCTGAGAACCACCGATTGATCTGATTTGAACCCCTTAATGTTACAGGACTGAATCAACTTGACCAAGACAAGGTGGAAGTCAGTGGCAGAGCCCAGATGGAGGAACTAAGGCGTTGTTTTCTTTCAATCCTATTACTGGAACCACTGTCCCAGCAGTCCTCATGACAAATGGGGCCAGGCCAGAAAGCCCCGGAAACCAGGGAGGAAGCTGGGGATCTCCACGGGGGCCGGTCCTGCTGCCCTTCCCGGCTGGCTGCCTCTTCCAGTGCGAGCCCACTTTCTGGCCCACTGCTGCAGTCCCTGCTGCGCCAGCTCACTCGTTAGGTAGCTGTGGCTCCCGTCCTGGGGCAGAGCAGGGGCGGAGTAGGACAGAGACAGCTGCGGGCCTCAAAATCTTTCAGGGGCTTGGCCACTGGGACTGCCACTGAGCACTCGGGGCCAGCCCGAGGAAGGTGGGGTGGGGGCTGGCTGTAGAGGAGGTGGCCCTGCTGCCTCCAGGCAGCTTCAGTCTGTCCCGCTCTCCTTTTCAAGGTTGGCTCCTTGTTGGAGGAAACTTCATTCTTTTTTTTTTTTTGAGGCAGAGTCTCACTCTGTTGCCCAGACTAGAGTGCCATGGCATCAGCCTAGCTCACAGCAACTTCCAACTCCTGGGCTCAAGCGATCCTCTTGCCTCAGCCTCCCCAGTAGCTGGGACTACAGGCATGTGCCACCATGTCCCGCTAATTTTTTTTATATGTATATTTTTAGTTGTGCAACTAATTTCCTTCAATTGTTTTAGTAGAGACGGAGTCTCGCTCTTGCTCAGGCTGGTCTTGAACTCCTGACCTTGAGCAATCCTCCTGCCTTGGCCTCCCAGAGTGTTAGGATTACAGGTGTGAGCCACTACTCCCGGCCGGAAACTTCATTCTTAACACTTACAGGGTTAAGAGCCTTTCCATATCCTCAAAGAAAAATGTTTGCGTTCCAAATTTTGAATTTATTTTCCCCATGTTGGATGTAATCTCTTGGCATCTACCCTTGCTGATGCTGTCCCCACAGACCCTTGTCCACTCTGCTCCTGGTAGCCACAGGGAATCTTCCTAAAATGCAAATCGGACCCAGCCCGGGCCACTTTAAACATCCCACTGCCCGGGAGCCCTCCCCCGTCTGGACCCCATCCAATTCCTCCAGCCTTTCCAGAGCCCAGGCCTCCCGCGCTGGCTCCTCTCTCCTCCTCCACGATCCAGCCAGGCTGCCAGCCTCCTCCCCGGCCTTTTAAAGTAAATGTGTTTATGTTCTTAAAAAGAGAGTCGATTTTTAAAAATATCCAGTAGTTAAAAGCACAAACGATTGGGAGGTGTGGCTCCAATGGTGAGGGTGGTTTGCAAAGACTAAGTTGAGAAGGCAACGGCCTGGCCCGAGGATGGCAGGAAGAGAACAAGGGGCCAGAAAGGGGGTGCTGTCTGGCTGTGGGGCTTTGACAGAGTCATGCGGCTTTTGCATTTAGCCTGGGAAGATTACTATCTTCCCTGTGTCTAATCGGAAGACGTTTCCTTGAGGCAAAGGGATTTCAAGAACAAGAGGCACAAACAGAGAACATACAACCTTGCATCAAAACATGCAAGAAAAAAAGGAAAGAAGATGGATTGGCACCATTTCCCTGCAAACATTCCACACAGAAATAAACGTTCCGCATTATCACACAATGTCACCGATCTTCCCCCTTCTACCGCCATGTCTTCTTGCTCCTATCGCGCATTGTATTGTCATTGTTTACACTCTGTCGTGTGACCAATGAGGCTACACATTTTTTCCATCCAGTTTGCTATCATAGATAGTGACCCAGAGCGCAGCACGATGTCCCAGACACATAGAAGGTTCTCGAGGATGTTCCTTGAACTGGCCTGAACATCCTGCACTAATACAGGATGCTGGTTACTAAGGTTCGCATTGCAGGTGATTCTGTGGAAGAAGAATCACGTGTACTCGTTTTCTTGGGTGGGGAGGTGGGCACGAGAGAGGTACAGCTCGTTACAACCGTGCCGAGGTAGGACAGAATTCCACTGCGGGAAGTTCAGAGCCCTGTGCACGCACGCGGCACTGGGGACCAGGGTTCATGTCCTTCATTCCTGTCCTCTCCCCGACGGTGCGGGGCTCGGACTGAGTGTGCAGAGGGGGGCCACAAAGCTGTACTGCTGGACAGGCCCACACCACTCCCCAGGCACCAGCAGAGTGGCCCCAGACCCTATGTTGAGACACTGGGCAGACACATCCCGAGCTAGGCCATGTAGATGGACTGATTTGCATCTGAAGACAAACTGATTGTGTATCCTTGTCATTGCTTTAAAAGGAGGGAAAGGGAGTTTGTTTGATGGGCAGAGCTGCAGAAGGGAGACTTTGCAAGTCTGTAGCTAAATGAGTGGTTCCCTGTGGTCAGACACTTCTCTGTCTGTCCTTCTGAGAGCCAGAGGGTGGTGGAGGTGTTTGATGGCAAATAAAGAGGTTGTGGGGGTTGGGGTGACAGGAGGACCCCGGAGGCCATACACAAAGATGGAAGCTCTAGATGGAGCTGCTTCTCGCCCCAGGGATGAGCGACAGGGTCAGGCTGAGGGGGCAGGTGGGCTGGAGGGAGAGGAGTGGCAGCTCCTAGCAGCCTGTCCTGCACCTGTCAGCCCCTGGATGCCACAAGCTTCTCAGGGCTATGCAGAAGCACGCCTGCCTCTGCTCCCTCCGCTCTGCCGTGGGAAGTTATTCCCCGGGAGGCTCCCCCAGCGCACCTAACGGGGACCTGCGAAGCCAAGCCAGGACCCCCTAACTGTCCAACAGTCTATTGGGTCAGCTGTGTGGTGGGAGGTTAGCAGCCTTTAGAAAGAAGGAGCTAGATCTGTAGGAAGAGAACAGGGAAGTTCCAGAATGGTAGCTCCCTGGCTATATAAATATCTCTATTTTAAGTGTTGAAAAAGCTTGGAAGGAACTTTAGTTACCAGTGAGATGCGAGTTGGAGGAGAATTGGACTTTTGTTTGGGCTCTATTTTATACACCTTTGCATTGTTTGGATATTCTTCTGTAAACATTTTTTTAAACTAATTTTAAAATGCTACAAATTGATGTCTTCAATTCTGTGAACAGTGTCATCCAGCAAAGGCAGAGTGCACCTGCTTTCCCATTTCATCTGACCACATCCTCTCCAGTGGGAGGGTGACAGGCCCGAGAGTTGATTCCCTCTGCCACTCTGCAGCCCCTCAACCCCACCCCCGCTGATGGCCATGTTCCCTGGCGAGTCATTTAGCCCTTCTGATCATCAGTGTGTCCACCTGTAACGCAGGCAGAGCCATCTCAGATGGCCGGAGTCACTGGGAAATGGGGCGTGGGGTGGACAAGACGACACTGCATTAGCGAAACTCAGCAGGAGGGAGGCCCTGCTGCAGCCCAGCTCCAGAAATACGGGGGGGTCAGCGCCGGATCCCACAGCAAGGGAGGGCGGGGACAGAAGAGGAAGGAAAGAAAGAAGGGGAGGAAGAGCCAGTTCCTGCTGGGCTGGGTCCCCTCCTTTGTGTCACTTTCTCACTGCCCCCCCTCCTAGCACAGGAGGTCTTCATGCCCCCCAGGCCCATGGCTGACCCTGTCGTGCCTTCTCCGGAGGGGCCCATCCCCAGCGGGTCTCCCCAGCCATCCCCAGCTGTTCCCGTGTCCAGCTGCACAGACCTGGTCTGTAAAGGCTGCTTTCAGGGTCCCCGAAGGCCAGCAGTTCACACCGTTGGATCAGGTGACAAAAGTGTCCCCTTTGTTAGCAAAAAGTGGGAATTTTGGAGGAAAAAAGAAATGTCATCCTCACACATCCCAGGGCAGAGTCAAGAGCAGAGAGGAGAGTGGATGGACTTGGCAGGTGTGGGAGGTGGTGGCCACTGCTGGCTGGGACAGGGGCGCAGGCCCTGGGCCCCAAGAGCAGGATGGGAGGGTGGGGGGTGTCAGTGTGAAGACCACCTGGTGGGAGCCAGACAGACAGAGAGGTAGGGCAGGGGTAGATTTCAAGGGAATCCAACACTGGGATGAGCTATTCCAATTTGGGGAGCCGAGCTTGAGAGGTGACATGGAGATCAGGAACTTGGGGACCTGCCCAGGCCACTCCAGCTCCGAGGGTCCTGGATGACAGATTCTGAACTCGTGTGACCCAGGCTTTGGGAGTCCACTAGGAGCTGGCTGTCAGAGTGTCTCCTTGTTTGCCCTGTGCCTGGCACTTAGTGGGGACTCCTCAGATACATGTCACATGAATGAGCCAGGGAGTAAATGGAGATGCCCTTCCTACTCCTCTCCTGCCACTGACCACGGCTGCCAACCAGCAAACTAGGCCACACGCCTGACCCAGTTTTCCCGGCGTGGCCTGCCAAACCCAGGGAGAGGCAGCGTGGTCCAGAGCAGGCATCTGGGGTGACTCAGAGGCGCATCTGTGCAGTGGCCTTGGAGCGGCGGCCCTTTCCTGCACTGCCGGGGCCTGACTCATTTTCCGGTGGAGGAGAAAGGGGACCTTGTGGGCCCCGGCTGGCGTCTCCTGGGCAGCAGCGCCCCCCGGTGGCCGCGAGCTGGCCGGAGGTTCACACAGCTGTGCCGTTTGAAGCTCCAGCGTCCCCAGGAAGACAGCGAGGGGAAGCGCCACCGCCCTGAGGGGCTTTCACAAAGGACGGGCCTGTGTCTGCAGCCCTTGCCAGGCGTCCCGGGAAAGGGGAACTCGGGCATCCCAGAGCCCCGCTCCCCGGCCCCCTGCCGGGAAAGCGCCAATGCCTCCGGGTTGCAAAGCCCCGTCCACCGCCCCCATTCCTGCGGCGCCTCCCAGACCCTGTGTCTGCCGCATTTTAAAAATAGATGTGAACATCTGCTTTTCTCCTTTTGCGAGTTGCCTGTCCACATCTTTGGGCCTCTTTTCTATTTTTTCCTCTTACTGATTTACAGAAGCTCTTAAAAATGTCATGCCTGCCATATGTATTGGGAATATTTTTCTAAGCTTAGAATTTTACCTTCTGATTTTGTTTTTGGTAGTTTTCGACACACACACTTGGACATCTTTATGTGGTCTGACCTTTTGATGTTTTTCTTCATTCTTTCTGTCTTTGCTTTTTTGCTTGTGACTGTTCCCATGTGAGTATCAGGCATACAGCCCCCTAATTTTCTTCTAGATCTGTATTTTTTCTTTTCTTTTTCCTCCCTCCCCCTCCTCCTCCTTCTCCTTCCTGTTTACCTTTTAAATTCATCTGGAATTAATTTTGATATAAGGTGTAAGGTAAAGATCTAAACTTTTTTCTTTTCCAACTGCTTAGCCAACTTCCCAAATACCTTTCAGCCTTTTTTTTTTTTTTTTCAGACAGAGTCTCCTCTGTTGCCCGGGGGTAGAGTGCCGAGGCGTCAGCCTAGCTCACAGCAACCTCAAACTCCTGGGCTCAAGCGATCCTCCTGCCTCAGCCTCCCGAGTAGCTGGGACTACAGGCATGCACCACCATGCCTGGCTCATTTTTCTATATATTTTTAGTTGGCCAATTAATTTCTTTCTATTTTTAGTAGAGACAGGGTCTCACTCTTGCTCAGGCTGGTTTCGAACTCCTTACCTTCAGCGATCCTCCTGCCTGGGCATCCCAGAGTGCTAGGATTACAGGTGTGAGCCACCAGGCCCGACCTGGCCTTTTTCTTTTAGTAGAGTATTTCCTTACTAGTTTAAAATATCACCTGATTATAGACTAACAGCTCAAGCCTATTTCTGGCATGGACTCTACCCTCATACACTGAGCTTGGGGGCATAGACTTCTTTAAAAAAAAAAATCATGTGAGGTGACTGATCATGGATTTAGGACATTCATTCACATTCTTTTTAAGGTCCAGCTAAAAAGGGGCTTGAGTGAAGCAGCTGCACAGGAAAACTGGGTAGGAATTATTTCATCTAAAAGGGCACGAACATTTTAAATTCTTGTAATACAAGGTGCCAAACCTCCCTGCAGAACGGATATAAATAGACAAGGCATATCCCACTAGAAGTGTGTGAGAATGCCCTTTTCACTACACGCATGCCAATGTGGAGTATTATTTGTAAAAATATGTCCCACTTTGAAAGACAAAAAAATGCCATCTCATTGTTCTCTCTTAATTTGCCTTTCTTTAATACCTTGAGACAGAATTTTTAAATAGTCATTTATAAAACACCTGGATATAAACCGAACACAAAATGTGCATGTCCTATAAATGACAAATACTTACTAAGAGGCATTAAATACAATTTGCATAAATGGAGAGGCATGTGATATTCCCAAATGGAAAGACTCACTAATGAAAAGATGTCAGCGCTTAGCAAATTAATATGTGGATTTTGTGTGATACTAATACAAATTCCAATAGGATTTTTTTTTGAGGTTTTTAGATTACACAGGGCATCTAAAGTTCGCAGGCAAGTGGGGACAACCAAGAACACTTTGAGAAAAATGGCCAGCCAAGGAGAACTCGTCCATATTAGAAGATGTTCTGGTAACACCTTCCAATATCCCCCACCCAAGTGGGATTTTCAAGGGATCTTTTAGTAAAGTGATTATTTGCAGAGATGTGGGCAGGGTTAAGGGAACCAAGAGGGGAAGTTGAGGCATGTGCAACAGGAATCCATTAGCATCTAATACAGGGTCCGGAGGGCCAGCCACCCCCAAGTCTCAGTCCTGGGGATGTAGCCATTGCCTGAACCACAGCGAAGCAGGGGACAGAGGAGCAGGACAAGTAAATATCTGCTCCCCTCCTGTCCCTCCCTCGCCGTTGCCTCTCAGTGGCTGAACCCCACTGAAAGTGGCTAGGGGAGCTGAGTGATGGAGGGCTTAGGGCCCAGCCTCCCAGGTACAGAAAAGGGCGGAGGAGGATTCACAGAGAATCTGGGGAACAAACAGATTAATCAGGACATGAGTCATTCTACCTTGGGGCACTTATTCTAAGAAAATCATCTGCCATGTGCTCAAATATTTTCCTCACACGGATATTAATTGCAGTGTTACAGACTATTTTTTTTATGGCCAGCACTAGGGGATTAGTTAAATAAACGATGTTATGTCTATGTGAGGGACTGTGATGTCACTATTGAGGACCGTGTTCTTGAGAAGCCATTTCTAGATATGAACTCTGGTTCATGCCATAGTGTTAAATACAAGAAGCAGGACACAAACCTACACATAAGAGTGTGATTCTTATTTTGTGAAAAGAAAGAAAAGTGTGTGTATCTTACGTAGAAAATCTGAAAGGAAAGTCACCAAAATGTAAAATATAGTTATTTCTGAGTGTGGGATTATGAGTAATACCAATTTCTCCTTTATACTTTTTTCATATTTTCCAATGTTCCTTTTATAGTTAGAAATAAATTTAAGAAGCATCCCTAACCAAGATAAACAGGAGTGAGAACGCTAAGAATTTTCCAGCTGCTCCCTTCTGGGATCGTCTACACTCCACTTTATTTTTTTATTTTTGTTTTTTCGAGACAGAGTCTCACTCTGTTGCTCCAGCTAGAGTGCCATGGCATCAGCTCACAGCAACCTCAAACTCCTGAGCTCAAGTGATCCTACTGCCTCAGCCTCTCAAGTAGCTGGGTCTACAGGTATGTGCTACCATGCCTGGCTAATTTTTCTATATATTTTTAGTTTTTCAGCTAATTTCTTTCTATTTTTCAGTAGAGACAGGGTCTCACTCTTGCTCAGGCTGGTCTCGAACTCCTGAGCTCAAATGATCTGCCTGCCTTGGCCTCCCAGACTGCTAGGATTACAGGCGTGAGCCACCGCGCCCCGCCATCCACTTTACTGCTGAAAACATGAACTTCATGTGGGTGAAGCGAAGGGTCCCCAAATTCAGGGTCCTAACGCAAACAGTGATTTGTTACTTCTCACAGTCTCTGGGTGACTAGGCTGGTGGGACTGTCCAAGGAGGCCTCTGGTACCTGCCTGGGACTTCGGGGCTGGGTGCCTCTGTTCTCCTCTGGGCATCTCCTCCTGGTTCATCTCACAGTGGGTGGCTGGACTGCCCTAAATCACGGTGGCTGACAACAGCAAAAAGCCCTATTGTGCAAATGCCTATGAAGCCTGTGCTTGCCTCATTCTTGCTAATGTCCCATTGGCAAAGCAAGTCACCCAGCCAAGTCCAGAGTCAGTGTGAGAGGGGACTACGCAGGGATACAAACACTGGAAGGTGTGGTTCAGGAGGCCACCAAGGTCACAGTCTTGCTAAGAGGCATTAAATACAATTTGCATAAACGGAGAGGCATGAGACCACATTTCATCATAAGATAAAAGCTGATTTTGTCCACTTACTTAAACTGTGTTAAAGATATCACTAATGCTTTATGAATCTTTTAAAAGAAAAACAATGTCCCAAGAGTCACCTCCAGGAGAACAAGTAACTTCCTAGCAGATGTTGAAGTTTACAAGACTCATCTGGACTTGGAAGTGTTAACATAAAAGGTTTTAATTTAAAAAGCAAAGAAAGTCCTTAAAAGCATTGAAAACATTTACAAGGAGCATGAAGCTAACGTTTTTATCATGTAGCAAATATTAATGGCAAGACATGAGAAGTTGCAGATTGGATGCTGGGGTCCGGAGATCATCTATTTGACATTTAGGCAAAGAGTAAGGAAAACACACAAACCTCCCTACATGCTGGTGGGACAGTTAACTGCGTTAGTCAAGGAGCATCCAACACCTGGAGTCAAGCGCAGGCCTGTGATGGCCCAGATGCAGCCAAGGAAGCTAAGGGACCCTAAAGGCAGCCCATCGCCCTGCCTGACTTTCTCTCAAGGCCCAAGGAGGGAACCAATTCCTGCTGCCTGGCTTGTCCACTGCCACTTCTCCTCCTGCACATGCGCAAACCAGAATGGACTCTAGGGCTGGCTTGTTGTCTTTGCTCTGCAACTACAGAGCTGGCATCTGGTGGCCCTGTTTGTAAGAGGAGGGGATAGGGCTAAATATGTGGTTTTCCTATCTTTGTGCAGTTTGGGGTTTTGCTTCTATTTAGCAGCTCTTTCTTAGAAGTAGGATCTTTCCCAGAAGGCAGATATATTCAAGAGAGGTGGCAGTGCCCAGACTGGGGGAAGCCCTTCCGGCAGGACCATCTGGGGAGGGGAGGTGGCTCACTCATTTCCTGTGTGGCTCACTGAAGACGAAGATGAAGGCTCACCCGAGACCTGCCTTTTGGCCCTTCCCTCCACTCTTTATGGATAACGTGACCATGATATATATTTTTTAATTGAGGTGAAATTCACATAACATCAAATTAACAACTGAAAGTGAACGATTCAATGGCATTTAGTATATTCACAACGTTGTGCAACCATCACCTCTATCTAGCTCCAAAGCATTTTCATCACCTCCAAAGGAGACCTCACACTCATGCCATCTCTCCCCATTCCTCTCTCTCAATCTGCTTTCTGTCTCTAGGGATTTGCCTCTTCTGGATATTTCATAGAAATGGGATCATACAATATGTGACCTCTTGTGTTTGGTTTCTTTCGCTTAGTGTAATGTTTTCAAGGTTCATCCATGTTGCAGTGAGCATGAGTATTTCATCCCTTTTTGTGGCTGCAGAATATTCCGTTGTGTGGATATACCATAGTTTGTTTATCCACTGATGGACACTTGGGCTGCTTCCATCCGTAACTGTTGTGAACAGCGCTGCTATGAACGCTTGCAGAGATTGTCCTTTTTGTGCAGTGATAATTGGGTAGCAACCTGACAAAGCAGATTCTCTCATCTGTGAGATTTTTTTTAATATGAAAAGTTCATGGTGGTATAAAAGCAAATCACATTTTGCCATACACTTAATGAAATAAACTCCATTGGTTTCTAAGAATATTTGGGTCCAAAAAAATGTAGTTGTAGAGAGAAGGGGAGAAAACAAGCATTTGGTGAGCACCATGTGTGGGGTCTAATAAGTGGGAGCAGATGCCGCCCTGCTTATCTCCCCTGGGCCACCCAGTGTCGCCTGCAGGCAGCACCCTTAGGAGGGAGGCTTCCCACAGCTTTGCTTCATTCCCTGGATGAGGAGCTCTCGCCCACAGAGGGCCACGCAGAAGTGCCAAGGAGTTGCCAGTACCCCAGATTCAACCCTAACCCACGAGGTGCCTCCTCACCGCTCGGCTAACCCCCCTGACTCGTGTTCTACAGAGCCTCTCAGCTTCCCCTGATTCGGGGGAGCCCTAGTCGCTCACTGTGGTTACATGGGACTTTTGTGGCTTGCCCACGCCTGTCCCACTTCTCCCCTCCTTTGCCCAAAGGTTCGATTTCTGACCTTTTCTTGCCAGGTTTTTTGTTCTTTGTTTTGTTTTGTTTTACCCTGAGCAATTACTTGAACTCTGTGCCTTAGGGGCCTTGTCTATAACATGGGGTTAGTCATAGTGACCTGCTATGATGAGGGCAAGAGGAGCTAACATGGACAAGGTGCTTGGAGCAATTGCCTGGAACATAACATGCGCTCAAAATTGCCAACCCACATTACATAAATAGAACAAGCACGTGGGCTGTGGGAATAAAACACACCCGGCTTCAGTTCCCGGCTCTGTGAAATGCAGATTAACACGCCTGCTTTAGGAGAGGACTGTGGGGTAAGTGGGATGGCATAACCTATGTCAAGAGCAAGGCACAAGGCCTGGCCCGGGGGGGACCAGAGCCGAGCATGCTAACTGCTCATCTTCATCAAGTGGCCAGGCTGTCCGGAGAGAGAGACCTCTGCCAAGCAAGAGGGGCCAAGGGTTTGGGGTTCAGGGGAGACCATTTCAGACTCCCGGGACATTTCCTCCTTCGTATCTAGAGAATGATGTGATCTCAGGCAGTCACGTCATTTGGGCCATGGTTTCAACATCCTTAAAAAGGCGAGGTTGGATTTAGGGGATTGCTGAATGCCCTGCTGGCTCTAAGGATCTAGGAAGAGCCCCTGTCCTGGAATGGACACACATTCACAAACAAATGTACACATATACGTACATGCTCACACATACATTCACACGTGCACGACACATACACATACACACACACACACAGATGCTCACACTGCAGACAGGAAGCATCTGCACATCTGCCCCAGTGAGTCACTTGAGAGCAGTGGGTCCCAGGCTCTGCTGGCCTTGAAAATCAGCCCAGAGGAGAATAATGTGTCTGGAAAACATTTCCAGGCATTTCCAAGTGTGAATGCCATTTTTTTCCTAGTCTCCTCTTCTCCTTTGTCACTCTGCAAATGTCTGTGGCTGCCTTGCCGAGTCTGGGATCAGGCCACATCTCCCCGGGAAGGGCCGGGCCCTCAGGTTCAGCCTGCCCCATCCTCCTCCCACCACCCTCTCCCAGCCCCTGCGAGAATCCAGTTAGCCCAAAAGAAGACGTCAATAGCCCCAAAACATTTTAAAGGGGTCCTCAAACATGTTTCCACCCCTCCAGAGGAAGCCAAGTGCGGGTGCAACTGTAGAACACATGGGCCCAGGACGAGGCCGCACAAAGGGACGAGGCGCAGGGGACAGCCAGGAGGCAGCCGAGTGAGGCCGGCACAGCCACCGCCCTGGCTGAGGCCTTAGAGGCACACGGTGGGTCTCCTCTTAACACCCAGACACCTTGGGTGGGCCGGGAGTACAGCTTTTGTGGTCTGTCGCTGCGTCTCATTTCTGATTCCGAGCCCCTTTTCCATCAGGCTGGTGGGGAAAAATATATAACTTCTTCCAGGGTGTATGTCCTAGATCTGAGGTCTCTGCAAAGCCGCATGGTGGGGAGGAGTTGGTCTGGTCTTCAGAAAGCCATCCTCAGGTCGCTGCTGAGGCTGTCCTTGCCGCGTCCGCAGGGCCCCTTCGGGGCTGATGTTTTCCTGTTTGCTTCAACACAAGCAGAGTCACCTCCCAGAGCCTCCACTGCCTCCCCGAGACCTGCTCCCGGGCCCACGGCTGTCTTGCCCTCTGTCATTCCTCCCCAGGCCAGGGGCCCCTGCTGGTTCTGGAGCAGGAGGGGCTCCTCTCCCGGCTGCTCTGGCCAAGGCGCCTTGAACGTTTGCAGGAATTTTCTTTTCCTCTTTTCTTACCTGTGGAAACCAACTCTGTTCTCTAAGGGTTTTTTAAAATTTTATTTTATTTTATTTTTTTATTTTGTAAAGTGATTTTACTTTTATTTCCTTCACGGTAAGCCAATCATGAGATTTCACAGTGATTTCTGGGTGGGGGCAGAAGGAAGGCGGTGTTAGCATCAGCAGGGCTGTGGCCCCGCTGGCCTGGGGAGGTGCAGGCAGGGTGGGTCCTCCCTCACTGCGGCAGCTGCAGGCGCACCGACTGCCCCGCCGGCAGGTGGGTGATGTTCCGAGAGCGTGACAGCTGGTATGCAATGTCCTCTGTGGCTTCCAGCTTGCGCAGCTCCATCAGGCCGTCCCCCGCGGTGGCCAGCAAGTTGGCGATCAGCTCGGCTGCCTTGGAGTCGCGCTCGGCAGAGATGATGGCCGCCTTTTTCTGCTGCGCAGCCTTTCCCACCACGAATCTGGCCCTCTCTGCTTCCTGCTGAGCCACCTGTTTGGCTTCCACTGCTTCTTCGAACTCCTTCCCAAAGGTCAGATGCGTCAAGGACACGTCATCCAGGATGAGCCCGAAGGTTGCTGCTCGCTCCGTAAGGTCGTCGCTCACCTGCCTGGAGACCAGCTCTCCCTGGGTGATCAGCTCCCCTGCGTCAAAGCGAGCCACCGCTGACTTGAGGATCTCCGTAGTGACGGACGGCAGCACGCGCTCGTCGTAGTCCTCTCTGATGCTGGGGAAGATGCGCGGGAGTGGCTAGCGACAGGCCGGAAGAGGATGCGCAGCGTGATGTTGACATTCTGCAAATCTTCGCTACCAGTGATGACTGGCACGTTACGCAGTCAAGAGCGGCAGTCAAAGACAATTGGTTTCTGTACCCATGGGATGAGAAAGTGAGTCCCTTCCCCTACCACAATGTCCTGCACTCCACGGAATCCGTCAAAGATGACAGCTCTGTGCCCAGCATCCACATTATACAAGGCAGAGTTCACCGCGCCTCGTGCAACGGCTAAGGCCAGGCCGAACTTGCCAATGGTCTCAAACACTTTGGCAGCCCTGTTTCCTTCTGCTGGACCCATTCACACCTGCTTCTACTCTGACCTCCACATGAATTCCCCAGCCACACATGCTCGGTAACCACTATTTTACTTTGTTTTTATGACTTTGACTATTTTAGGTACTTCATGTTATAAGCTGAATTATGACCCCCCAAAATACTTACGTTGAAGCTCTAACTCCCAGTACCTTAGAATGTGACTGTATTTGAAGAGAGGGCCTTTAAAGAGGTAATTAAGGTTAAATGAGTCCATATGGGTGGGCCCTAATTTAATCTGACAGTGTCTATACTCTGGTTTCTCTTCCGATCATATAAATCTTTTGACTTTTAATATGACAGTGTCCTTATCAGGAAACTTGGACACACACAAGACAAGAGACATCGGGGATGTGTACCCACACAAGAAAGGCCATGTGAGGATACAGTGAAAAGGCAGCCAACCTGCAAGCCAAGAAGAGAGGCCTCAGGAAAAAGCAAATATGCCAATCCATTGATCTTGGACCTCCAAGATTCATAACTGTAGAGGTTCCATAACTGTGAGAAAATAAATTTCTGATGTTTAAGTCACCCATTTTGTGGTATTTTGTTATTACAGTCCTAGCAAACCGCAATGGAATCATACAATCATCTATTTTGTGACTGGCTTATTTCACTCAGTGTAATATCCTCAAGGTTCATCCATGTTGTAGCATGTGACAGGATTTCCTTCCTCTCTAAAGCTGAATAATATTCCATTGTATGTATATGCCGCATACTGTTTACCCATTTGTCCACTTATGGACATTTGGGTTGTTTGCTCCTAGTGGCTATTATGAATAATGCTATGAACATGAGTGTGCAAATCTCTCTTTCAGATCCTGCTTTCAATTCTTTGGATATATATACCCAGAAGTGATCATATGGTAGCATTTTTAATTTTTGAAGAACTACCATACTGTTTTCCAGCTGTACCATTTTATAATTCCACCAACAGTGCACAGTGTTCCAATTTCTCCATATCCTCACCAACACTTGTTATTTTCTAGTTTTTTGATAGTAGCCATCGAAACGGGTTTGAGATGAATCTCATTATGGTTCTGATTTGCATTTCTCTAATAATCATTTACTATTTTAGAAAATGCAGACTAAGACATCTCTGAGATACTGTTTACACTTACCAGATAGGAAAAATTAATCTAATACCAAGGGATGGTGAGGACAGAGATCAAAAATAAAAAAGAAAAAACTACACACTGCTGGTGGGTAAGTACATTATTAACAATCTCTTTGAAAAACAATTTGGCATTACTTTGTAAAGTGAACATTCACATTGCCTATTACTCAGCAATTCCACTCCTAGGTAGTTCATTCCTGCAGTGTTTTTCAAACCTTAGGTTACCATTTATTAGTGAATTCTGCAATCCATCAGAATCACAATTAGCATTTTTTTAAACATTGGAGAGGCAAACATTGTCTTACTATTTTGTGAAACTTTTGTTTTATACAGATAAGTATATTTACCAGTTGAAGATACCAATTGTATTTCTTATACTATGGGTAGTGGTCATAAAGTTTGAAAGCCTCATACTAAATTCTTGTACATGTGCGCTGGGAGAATGTATAAGAATGTTCATAGCACTAATGTTTATAATGAAAAATTGTAAACAATCCAAATGTCCAGTAGAATTGTAAATTTGTGGTATATTAATACAATGCAACATTATAAAGCAATGCAAATGAATGTGAGTCTCACAAACACTTCAAGTGAAAAAAAGATTACAAAGACTGACATTTGTATAAAGCTCAAAAACAAGTAAAATTGAACAATATATTGTTTAGGGATACACACATGGGAAGGAAATAGTAAGTACAATTAGTAAAGAATGATAGATAAAAACTGGGAATACATTTGGCAAGTGGATGAAATGGGAAAAAAATGACAGACACAATCATATAGTGCTCTAGTCCTTAGGTGAGTTCATGGATGTTCATTTTATTGACAGGCACCATAACTTCAATTTATACTAAGCATATTAAGTACCTATGATTACAAAATTTACATTATTTATAAAAAATGCTTGTATCTATAAAAGTGCTCCAAAAAGTGTACATCCTCTTTGGCACAGTAGTGAGTCAATTCTCCCAAACAAAAACTGGATTTCCTGAAAAACAAGTTAAGGCAACAGGGGGAAAATGCTTGTCAGTATGCCAAAGGTCAACATGTATAATCTTACGCAAGTAACATGTATGTATACCTTCTTTCAAAGTTTCTTAAGACGGGGATGGGGTGGGGAATGATCGGAAACAAATACATCACTACCTTAAGCATGAAAATGAATTGTGCGTTTTTCTAGGGTTCCTTAATTACACACACACAAAAATTACAACTCAGAAAACTTTCTTGGAGACGTGTGTGCCCAGCGTATCCGCACCTCAGGCATGTCCCGTACACTATTGATTTACAGACAGTTCCTCTAATCAGTCCCGCGCTAATCACTTACTATAGAAAGAATAATTGATCAGAGCCTTCTCTGTCAATTATTGTTACTTTAGAATTGAAATCAACTTTTCATGGCTTTCCTGATTTCCTTTAAATTATATTGGGGCAGTATACCCAAACTTGTAATTAAGTGGAGAGAAACTCGCTTACTTCCGAGACAAGAAACAACAAGAAAAAAGCAGTTTCAGGGGAAAGGGAAGAGACACAGCAAAGAAACACGAAAAGAAATCCGCCAGGAGAAAAGGATGTGGAAGCTTGAAAACACAAATTCCACACTGAGACTTCCAAAAGAATATGCAAGACCGGAGTAAAACTTTCAAGGGCTCTTTTTCACTGTAGTTACAGTGAGGAAGTTCCGTCAGAAAGTCCATGGCTTTAAAAAAGGCAATAAGCAGAGTCGCCCGGCTGCAGCAAAACCCACCGTAAAGATGGCGGTGGGACGAATCCCCTTCTCCTCCCGCCGCCAAAGCCTCTAGCCTCACATTTCCCACAAACCCTTCCGCGCGGCCCCGCTCGCCGAAACCCGCCCGGCCAGTGTCCGACCACTGCGCACGCGCGGGCGACGTCACGTGCGCTGCCAGGGCTCGACGGAGCTGGCAGGAGGGGCCTTGCCAGCTTCCGCCGCCGCGTCGCTTCAGGGCACGGGCGGCGGAATCGCGCTGCCTCCGCCGCCGCGGGGCAGCCGGCAGGCGCGGAGTCTAGCGAGGGGCGCGCGGCGGCGTGGCCATGGGACTGCGCCGGATCCGGTGACAGCGGGGAGCCGAGCGACCCGGGCCCTGAGCGCTTCTCCTCCGGGGGGCCTCGCCCTCCTGCTCGCGGGGCCGGGGCTCCTGCTGCCGTTGCTGGCGCTGCTGCTGGCGGTGGCGGCGGCCAGGATCATGTCGGGCCGCCGCTGCGCCGGTGGGGGCGCGGCGTGCGCGAGCGCGATGGCCGAGGCCGTGGAGCCGGCCGCCCGAGAGCTGTTCGAGGCGTGCCGCAACGGGGACGTGGAGCGAGTTAAGAGGCTGGTGACGCCGGAGAAGGTGAACAGCCGCGACACGGCGGGCAGGAAATCCACCCCGCTCCACTTCGCCGCAGGTAACCGAGGCCAGCGGCTCTTTTCCTTGCTCCAGATCCCACCTGCGTGCACCCGGGCCTCGCAGGCCCGAGACCAAGCAGTACTCCTTTGCCCCCGACCTTTCCCCCTAGGACTCTGGTCCTGGTGATCTCGCCCTCTGTGAGTAGGGGATTGAGGGGATTAGAGGTGGGGTGAACGTGCCACACTCACTGGAAGTAGTTTTATGGGGTTGGGTTGGGTTTTCTGGCTTTGTTTTGTTTTACACTGTCAACAATACCTGTATCAACTTCCGGTCTTACTACCCTAAAAGGCCCCTACACACAAAAAGAGTGATTTGAAAGGCCAGTTATCTCCAAAATCTATCGTTCTTGCAAGTTCCATTGTAACTCTTACCAGTCCTTAGGCTAACGTCAGAAAGGCCTTTGTAAAATGCAAGGGTGTAGTTTGGGAGGGGTAGTTGATTGTCCATTGACACATTAGTGTTAATTGGTTTATCAGAGTAGCCAATCATTAGTACGTTTCTGGAGAAACTGGAACTGAGATCTGACTTAGGCTGGGTGCAGGAAGTCTTTGCCCCACACACACAAGTTGGAGTGGAAAGTAGTAGGATGAGTGAAAAGGTGGTACAAGTCCTTTAGCTTGGATGTAGAATTTAAGTTGGGACTAACCTTACCTCATTCTGAGATTTAGGTCGTTTGAATAACTGTCTTTTATATGTATTAGTTTCACTTTATGATATAAGCATATTAAGTTTAGTTGAATAATTGAAAAGTACCAGAGTTTGGGACACAGCTTATTTCCATACAGCATTTATGCTTTTCACTTTGAGGAAAGATTATCTGTAACCTCAAGTGAGCCATGTGTGATTGAAAATGGAAGTAAATCCTCACCTCTGATAAGCCTGGTTTTTTATTTAATGATTGTTTTTTTAAAAAAAGAAAGGGCTATGTTTTAAAGTATCCCTATTCTTTTGGGGCAGGAGTGATGAGCAGAGAAGGACCGCGAGAAAGATTTCCTTGTTCACAGACATTGTTTTTATACTTTCTACCAATTGGAAATTTATTTGCTTTAACTTGTTCCCATTTTGAAATGTAAATACTACCGGAGGGTATGATTTCTTGATCAATTGCACCTTTGTTGGGTTCCTATTGGAAAACCTTTTTAAAAGAGGAAGGTTTGAAGACGATTTGTGGAAGAGCTAGAAACAGTTTGTGAGCAATAAAAAGAGAAAGGAGAAGAATGCTAAAGTCGAATCACACCTAGTTAGCCATTTTGCCTGAAATTTTGGTGGTCATTGCCGCCACTCTTCACCTAATTTGGATTGTCTTCTTTGACCATGTAGTCAACATTTAAACCACTGATTTGGCAGACTGTTAACAACCAACTGGTACATAATCCAAAGGGTAGTATTACTTAGATTCTGTTCACTTGATCTGTGGGATAAAAATAACCAAGGAAGCTCTTAGTTGCTACCTTTCAAGAATTTGATGTATTAATGAGTTCATATCTGAAAATAGTAATATTTAGAGGTGTAAGGTTATGCTGTGAGCTTCTCACTGACCTGTTCCTCCTCTGCCATCTCACCTTCAGTTCTGTCCCAACATTTCAAAGCATTTTTTATATAGGTTTAATTTTGTTTGTTTAGGTCGAAATGGAAAATTTAATATTTTGGGAAGCAACTCACCCACCGCAATTTACCCAAATTATCATGTATAGGTTTTAAGATTAAGAATTTAAGGTATAAAAAGGGAGTGATAAAATAAAAATTACTAAGGGGTCTACATTTAACCGAAACTTTAAAAGTCCTGCATTTAAACCTAAGCAAATAAGAAATTTTTTTTTTTAAATTGGCTTTGTAAGTTTCATCTAAATTAATCAGAGAGGATTAATCAGAGAGGACCTCTTTTTAAAATGTCTTACTTTGGTGTACCCTCCTGCATTTTCTCTTAACATATAGAGAATACATTTTATAATCTCTCTTGTAGGTAGTAAGTTACCTATCAGTCATGTTAATACGCACGTAAGCATATTGTTGGAAGTTCAACATAGATGGTGGTATTATGTAACTGCTTGACCAAGCAGTTTCTTGTGTTTATACATTATAGAATAAGCTATTGGAGGGGTAGGGGAAGACATCACAGTTTTAAATTTTTTTTAGCCAATTAAAGTTTGGAGGTTTTATTGGGTGGCTGGCATGTTTTTGTCTTTTTGTTTTGCTTCCCAAGGAACATTAGGAATAAGAGTTGTGTGCAGACCACAGAAAATGAAGAACAGTTTAGAAAAAATTTGATTTGTCTTTTCATCCAAAACGAAAAGATAGTTAAATTTAGTTCAGGTAAATTTAGTTTAGCTGCTAGCCCCAAGGGAGTTAAGTTCAGTTAATGAAAAAGGTAATCAACATAAACAGGATTTTTTCTTCTAGGTATTTTTTATTATTGAACTAGATTACATACTTTTCTTCTAGATATATGATTTAGGAAGTCATTTATTAGGAGAAAAATTACTATGAAAATTGTTTCCTTTTCATTCAACCCACTGCCTGCCCCTCCACCACCCACAGACATACCCACAAGATAGGAATGATTTTTTTATGAAACATCACAGAACTTGTAGAGGCAAGTTGGTAGTAGGGTGAGTGCTGCTCTAATTTTACTAAAAGCAAAAGTATGTGAAATTCTTGACAGTGTAATCCCCTGGAAAACATCAAATTTCAGTAAAGGAGACTCTGCTTTTCTGAATTTATTTCTGAAAAATAAAGAAGAGGTGACAGAAACTTTGGGAGAAAGTCATGTTGGTACCCATCATAGAAAAGAAAGACATCTATGGCATTCCTTACATCTTAGGACTCTTGGAGAGGCAGTGGAACTCCATTGCTCAAGAATCCTAAATATTCTTTGAAGTGTGTAGAGTGGTATCATTCAGTAGAGAAAAATGTAAAATCGTTTATTAGATTCAAGAAATTCAGGTATGTAGATGGTAAAAGGAAATGATATAGAGAATGACAAGTTGAAAAAGTGCTAGTATTGTAGAGTCCTAGGTAAACAAGGTAACACTTGTTTTATATTTGTATGTTATATATTTGTACGTATGAGTACGCCACTGAGCCATGTACATTGGACCAGTTAGACTGAACTTGAATTATTAGTATTATATTCAATTGTATTAATTGCATGTAAGAAGGAATATTTTTAGTTCAGAGGAGGAAAGTGAAATTAGAGCATCTGGAATTTATTGTACAAGCAACAGATACGAAAACTGGAGTTGCTTATTCTACAGATGAAAGAAGACTATGCTATGTTACTGTCTTCATGTATATGGAAGAATCATGTAGAAGAGTGAGTGGATATGACTTGTGTGGCTTTGGCAGTCAAAAATAAGGCCAGTAGGTGAAAGATGACAAGGAGTCAGACTGCTTTTAGCAATCTTCTCCCATAGAACTGGCTGGGAGTATCCAAGCAATGGCTGGATTGGCATCATTCAAAGATATTGTAGAGAGGAGTTCTGCATAGGGTGGGCAGTTTGACCAACAATTATAATTTGATTGGTACAAAAAAATGAGATGATTCTCCGAATTGAAGATTTTGACAGCTCAACTACCAGAGATATACTTGCTTTTGTGATTATCATTCATATCTTTTCTCAGAATACTATTGAAGACCTCCAGTAACCTTTCAGTAGCATTTCCTTCTTTGCCTGTAGACCAACATCATAATTCCAGGAGATGCACAAAATGTATCCATACTTTATTTAAAATGAAACAGGGTCTCACTATGTTGCCCAGGCTGGTCTTGAACTCCTGAGCTCAGGTGAGCCTCCCACCTAAGGCCTTCCAAGTAGCTGGGATTACAAGCACATGGCAGCACACCCAGCCTATCCACACTCTTTACCTAAGACTACAGTTACAGATTATTGTTTTCAGGGTTGGTTTTTGCTGTGGGAGATAATTAAATCCTGCCTCAGCAGAAAACCCCAGTATTAAATAAAGATCAGTCTATTCAAAAATTCATAATCTTTCTTGACTCATCAAATTTCCCAATATATTATCAGGATTCTGAGCTACACCTTTTTTCGCAGCTCTTGCTGTACTTACAGGTAGATAAGAGACTTCAGTAATAACTTTAGAGTAATCCTTTCAGTATTCCCTCATTCACATTGTCAGAATTTCATCACCCCGAAGGCCATGGCATCCTTATCCAAGTTTCTACTAGTCTGGCCAGATAGTGTATCTGTCTGAAGTTGAACTGTGCAAAGACCTCTCCCTGGTATTCTTCATTCTTAAGAAATATATCTGGGAAATGCCTTTTCTGGGTCTTTGTAAATTAAAGTTAATAGTAAGTGAGAAGTTTAAAATGACATTCCTCAGAAAAATCTGTCAACAAGAGTCTTGGCTATATAAATCAAAGCTAAAGGTGCCTTGATTATACCTTCCATCCCAGACCACAGGAGCTTTCTCTGTTTTGTGGCATTTGTTGATATTTTTTGTGTCTGAACTTTTCCTTCTGACAAATCCCTATACCCAGCCCTATACCATTATATTGGCAAGACATCACCGTCTCATGTTGGACCAGTTGTATCATCAGTGGTCAAGCCTATCTTTAGACTGAAAGAAAGGAAGGGATAGCACTCAGTGAAACTTCCTAAGAGTGTAAGTTGGTTTCTCTGTAGTGACTTTGCCTCACAGCTTTTGGGAAGCTATTTAGATGACAGCATGTTTCCAGTGCAGTAGCAGAATATGATACTGTTAACCATAGTTGTGGATGGCAAGACAGTTCCTGGAACTGCTGAAATTGATGGCATCTAGGTAGTAATGAAATGTGACAAGAAGGAAATGGAATAGACTACTTTTCTAGTGGCCACAGTCATCAAGTCCATATTTTTTATGTGAGGATCCAACAAAGTATCAGACATGCATTAAACAAGTGTTTATCAAGCCCTACTACTATATGCCAGACACTGGCCTTGTCCCTCAATAAACAGAGATGAACAGGACATAATATAATACCTGCCATTAAGCAACACAGTGTGTTCATCAGCAAATACACTTTCCATATAGGTCTGCTTTTCTTCACTGTCAGTATTTTGTAGTAGATTCATACTTGATGTGTGATTTCTTTCTTTCTTTCTTCTTTTTATTTATTTATTTTTTTTGGTATATGATTTCATCAGAATTTTTACATGTTAAGCAGTGTTTAAAGATGAGTGCTGTTTCATAATTATAAAATAAACTACAGTGTGTCCTGAACAGCCATGACTAGTAACTTAGTAACTTCAACTTCTTATTTCTTGTAAACAGATCCTTAGGATATAGAGATTGGCATTGACTCTAAAGATATACCTATTCATGTTCTATTATGTTGGTGCATAAGTATTGCAGTTTCAGACCATGAATTTTAAATCATTATAACGAGGCTCAAACACATCTTTATTCATCAAAGGTAGGAACCATTACAATCAACACATTTTTGTCAGGAAATAAGTTTGTTTATTCCTGTGACGTAAAAATCCATGCTTTGGGATTCAACGAACTCTTGGAGAGCATTTTCTGCATCTTGCTGGTTGTGGAAGCGTTTTCCATGCAAAAAGTTGTTGAGATGCTTGAAGAAGTGGTAGTCAGTTGGCGAGAGGTCAAGTGAGTATAGTGGATGAGGCAAAACTTCATAGCCCGATTCGTTCAACTTTTGAAGCGTTGGTTGTGCAACATGTGGTCAGGCGTTGTCCTGGAGAAGAATTGGGCCCTTTCTGTTGGACCAGTGGTGACTGCAAGTGTTGCAGTTTTTGGTGCACCACATTGATTTTGCTCAACATACTTCTCAGATGTAATGGTTTTACTGGGATTCAGAAAGCTATATTGGATCAGACCAGCAGCAGACCACCAAACAGTGACCATGACCTTTTTTTGGTGCAAGTTTGGCTTTGGGAAGTGCTTTGGAGCTTCTTCTCGGTCCAGCCACTGAGCTGGTCCACTCTAGTTGTCATATAAAATCCACTTTGCATCGCATGTCATAGTCCGAGTGAGAAATGGTTCATTGTTCATTGAAATGTTCGTACAAGAAGAGAAGATGACACTTCAAAACAACGATTTTTTAAATTTTTGGTCGCTCATGAGGCACCCACTTACTGAGCTTTTTCACATTTCCAGTTTGCTTCAAATGCCAAATGACCATAGAGCAGTCGACGTTGACGTCTTCAGCAACTTCTCGTGTAGTTGTAAGAGGATCCACTTCCATGATTGCTCTCAATTGCTTGTTGTCAACTTCTGATGGCCAGCCACTGCGCTCCTCATCTTAAAGGCTCTCAATCTCTTTGCAAAACTTCTTGAACCACCACTGCACTGTACGTTCATTAGCAGCTCCTGGGCCAAATATGTTGTCGATGTTGCGAGTTGTCTCCACTGCTTTACGACCCATTTTTGAACTCAAATAAGAAAATCACTCAAATTTACTTTTTGTCTAACATCACTTCCATAGTCTAAAGTAAATATAAAATAAACAGCAAGTAATAAGTCATTAGCAAAAAAACATAAAGTGAGAAATGTGCATTAAAACGATGTATAACACATTTATTTAAGAATAGTTTCCAATATCAAATGGCAAATTTCAACAATGCTAAAACTGCAGTCACTTTTGCATCAACCTGTGTTACCTGGCCAGTGTTAACATGATCAGAATATACCCTACAAAGCTATTTTTCCTTCAAGAAATGGGTACTTAACAGAAGCACTTTGAACTA